>VXBC01012674.1:18200-32588 GCA_013399945.1 Ploceus nigricollis | reverse complement strand
TATTTATAAATAAAACTCGTTTTTTATTACTCAGACCTCGGTTATTTATAGAATTCCAAAGGTGACCATGGACTGGAGGATGAAATTACCACCTCGCCAACCACACTGGATCAGTCCATCAAATTTCTCCTCCTACGGGGAAGGAATGCAAAGCAATCTATATTTACATGAAAGTGTGTGAGAAACTCCATTACAAATATGTAAACATCAGAAGGCTTTAGAAGAGCTTTAAAACAGAACTTAAACTTTTAAAAGAACAGGGCAACAATCTTGAGTCCATCTTGGGTGCAGCCTCTGCCAGGCTCTTGCACTGCCCAGGGTGTATCCTTTGAAGGCCTTTAATAAATCCCCACTTTATTCTCTAACTCTGCCCAGCCTCTGTTCTAGGTAGCCAGTCCAAGGCATCACTGACAGCCTTTCCCAGAGGGAAGTACAGCCTGGAAAATGTTGCTTTTGCAGGAGGACACAGGCTTTGCACTAACCCAACACCAACAGGATGGTGCTGGATTTGCTCTGGCCCGAGCTGGTTGTCACTGGCATTTCAAATTTCACTGGCATTGAAATGATCATTTGATTAAATGATCATTTGAAATCATTTAATCTCAAATGATTAAATAATTTAGATTGCATTCATGTCATTGCAGCTAGAGGATTAATAAATATTTATTGTATTTTGGCTGCCCTGGGCACCAACAATCCAGTCTGGTTAATTCTCCCACACATGACACAGAGGGCAGAGACAAACTGGGATGTACCAAAGCCAGAAAACCAAAGATGAAGCAGGGGATTTTCTCCCCCTGTGTCCTACAGGTCATTTGGTGTGAGTTCTGATCAGGGTGATGAGGTTCCTGCCAATATATTAACTCATATTTTTCATCTCAGAAGAGAAGCAAAGACTACTGGAGCAGGTACCTGGGAAGCAGAGGGCATGTTTAGGGCATCACCTACTCTGGGTGCGGGAAAGAGCCATTCCCTCCATCTTACAAGGTTTTGCTCTCCTGTGCCCCAGGGGCTGTGCAGTCAGAGCTGCAAACACCTCCCCTGGTTGGGTTACAGCACTAGCTGGACCCACATCACACTTCCCTTTAAATTTAATGTCATGTCTGCTCAGCAGCAACCAAACCCAGCTCTCTGCACAGTCCTGGTCATTCACACTCTGGAGACCTTCATGACAAACACCTGGAGGGGCTGGAGCGTGTCCAGGGAAGGGAACAGAGCTGGGAAGGGGCTGGAGTGGCTGAGGGAGCTGGGAGGGGGCTCAGCCTGGAGAAAAGGAGGCTCAGGGGGGACCTTGTGGCTCTGCACAAGTCCCTGACAGGAGGGGACAGCCGGAGGGATCGGGCTCTTGTCACAGGTAACAAGTGCCAAAATGAGAGGAAACTGCCTCAGGCTGTGCCAGGGGAGGTTTAGATTGGATATTAGGAATTTTTTTTCGTGGAAATGGTTGTAAAGCACTGGAACAGGCTGCACGGGGCAGTGGTGGAGTCACCATCCCTGGAAGTGTTAAAAAGCACTTGGGGACAAGGTTTGATGGTGACCATGGTGGTGGTGCTGGTTGACTTGGACTTGGTGATCTTAGAGGGCTTTTCCAACCTTAACAATTTTATGATTCTATGAAGGCTTTTCCAACCTTAACAAATTTAGGTTGGACTTTTAGAGGGACCAACCTTAGAGGGCTTTTCCAACCTTAACAATTTTAGGTTGGGCCCAACCTTAGAGGGCTTTTCCAACCTTAACAATTTTAGGTTGGACTTTTAGAGGGCCCAACCTTAGAGGGCTTTTCCAACCTTAACAATTTTAGGTTGGACTTTTAGAGGGCTCAACCTTAGACAGCTTTTCCAACCTTAACAATTTTAGAGGGCTTTTCCAAACATAACAATTTTATGATCCTGTGCAGCTGCAGTACCTGGAGGGTACCTTGAGGAGACTTCAGGGAAGTAAATTTTCCTGGTCCTTCTATGCCACTGGGTTTTTAATGGGCAGGAGAGAAAAACTCCAGAGCTCCTGTGTGAGCCCAACAGGCAGACACACCCCCTCTCTCCTGTCTCTGTGAAATCTTTCTCAACCCCAATCCACTCTCAGCTCTGGTAGAGCAACTTATTCTTCAAATTGGTAACAAGTGCTTGCTCTGATACATCGAATTAAAAATGGATAGCGTATTATAGTTTGTCAAGTAAGAAACCAAAACATGCCATAAATATTTAACAGCACCATCTCTGCTGCTCTCCCCCCACCCTCAACACTTGCTTTCTGACACTGTTTGTCAAAGCAGCAGGAACATGGAAATAAGATTTGCCTTTCCTTGTGAATTGCTGAGCCGCAGTAATTATCCGCTTTTGGCACTTCTGACGGCTCAGTGGTGGGGACAGAGCCACTCAGCCTTGCTCAGGGGTGGATCAGCCTGCTGCAAGGACATCTTTCTGCGGGGATTTGTGGGTCTGCTCCACTGGGGCAGCTCCTGAGCAGCCCTGGGTGGCAGCTAAACCCCAGGAAAACAGGGTGAGAGGTAGGGAAGGCTCTCACATCATGGGTAACGTGGTCTTGAGGGAACCAGCTGGGTTCAGTGCATATCCTGCAGGAACCACAAGCTTTATTTTTCCAGAGTGGAGGGTTCAAGTCTATGCTAGCCATCTGGGGCAGGCTACTGGTGGGACTGGCAGCATGGATGAGGGTTGGAAGTGCAAATGAGGAGCTAAAAATCCACAAAAGAATGAGTAATAGGAAGATAAGGGGGCCACGTGCTGAGGGCACAATTCAGTTTTGACTCAATTCTGTGGCAAATTGCTCCTGATTTGATGGTCTGCCTGCAGAAAAAAGTGGTCCCCACACTCTGAGCCATCTCAGGAGGGACCCACCATTCTGGCCACCACACAAGTGACCCCTGGTCACCTCCACACTTTAACACCTTCCTGAGGGACACATGCCCACGAGAAACTGGTACCAAAGGAAATGAACATACGAGTTGTGGACGCTGCAGTTGTAGAAGACAAAGCTGGTGCTGGCAAAGGTCATCCCCGTTTCCTTGGACTTGAGCTGGAGCTGGACAATGTGATGGTCACCTGGAGGAAAAATAGGCACATCAGGGTGTGACTGCTTTGTTAGCTCAGGTAAGGCCTGTTGGCCAGGCCACCAGCCTGAGCCTGGAGCTGTCCCACAGCACCTTGGCTGGGCTGTCCTCAGTAGATGTAAAAAGGGCTATAAAATCCTTCTAGAGCCCAGTTCTCCCACAGGTACAGCACGTCTTTACCACTGGAAATTATTGTGCCTGGTAGCAGAGTCTGGACTGGAGGGTGACAGCAGGTCTAATTTCAAAAATGTGGTGGCTGAATTCATCAAGTAGGAAAGCCAAGCTCAAAGAATGAGTGCAGATGTCTGGAATTTGGAGGCCATGAAAATATAATTTTTTCCTTAAAGTTGTTCCATACTGCTGGTTCACTCAACATTCCCAGAAAAAAAGGGCATGTGGACATTCCTTCCATGTTCACTCACCCCACTCACCCCAAGCTCCATTCCCCTCAGCCTGTGGCTGCAAAGAACCCATGTCAGTGTGAGAGATGTGAAATCCATTGCACTTCCAGAGGCATCCACCCATTTCTGTAGCTTTCCCTTTTCACCTCAGCTCCTCCACACCATTTCCCCATCCCTTCTCCCACTGCTCCCAAGCTGGGCAGTCAGCTGCTGCTCTTCCCACAGTTCAGAGAGGGCAATCAGTGTGTGCAGCAATTTGGTGGGGAAGTGACCCAGGTTTAATTCAAGATTTACCTCGTGGCTCCTTCCCTGCTATTTATAAAAGGGCACAGAGTGATAGGACAAGGGGGGATGGCCTTAAACTGAAAGAGGGCAGATTTAGATGGGATATTAAAAAGAAATCCTTCCCTGTGAGGCTGGTGAAGTGATCCGGTACTCTCTGTCCACAGTGAAGCCCTGGCAGAGGCTGCCCAGAGCAGCTGTGGCTGCCCCTGGATCCCTGGAAGTGTCCAAGGCCAGGCTGGACAGGGCTTGGAGCAACCTGGGACCGTGGAAGTTGTCCCTGCCCATGGCAGGGGGTTGGAATGAGATCATCTTTCAGGCCCTTCCAACCCAAACCAGTCTATAATTGTATAATTTTCCTCCTCACCTGAAAGATTCATTAATCAATGAGGCCAGAGTGAACTTGACAAGGGGTCACAAGGAGCACCTCATGCTCACTCACCCCTCTTGGGGCACACACATCCCACACACTTCACTGAACACATCTTGCTGCCAGTGCTTGGCCCTGCTGCCCATCTGCTCTGCCACATTTAACAACTTTGCCAGCGTCTTGCAGGTATTTTAAACCAGGATTTGAGGATTGGATGCCCTCAGGTGGGATAGTCACACATCCTTTGGTTCAAATCCAGCCTCTGGCACTGTGGGGAGAACTTGGTTTTTGCAGAGGTGCAGAGCAGCAGCTCTGAAGCTGAGACAAGCTGCAGGTGCCCTGAAAGCACATAAATCTCTCCCTGTTGTCCTTTCTCCACCTTTTACAGCTATTCTTTTTTGCTGGTTGATGATAGCCTGGCCTGAGACAGGTGTCCATACCAAGGAAAGAATTTCTGGTGCCTGTCTTGGTGAGCAAACATGACTGATAACTCAGTGGGCCTTGAAAGTGGTGACAACCTCCTGGGAGCTTGTTTTGGGACTGCAGTGGAGAGCACAGCAGCTGTGTGCAGCTCAGGGAGAGCAGAGGTGATGGTGACAGTTCGTGTCACCTCATCTTCTGCGGTCTGAGGATCCCCAGAGGCAAATTTTACAGTAAATTTTCACAGGAAGCCAAGGACAAAAATTGGCAGCATCCTCTCTGTGTCTCACAGGGGCGATAGCAGGGTCAGGGTTTTTTTAGTAAGTCCCTGTAATGAGCCACAGGAGTTCTTGAAATTACCCAGAAAGTTTGTTAGAAAAGGGAAAGAAAAAAGTGCAGGAACTTGTGTACAGGGGAAGCACCCTTGGAGACAAGGCATTTTTCTGTGCTGGACCACTTTGGGAGAAGGAGCCAGAAGCAAACCTGGGACAGCTGAAGACAGTAAAGGCCAGGAATTGAGACAGGGAGCTGAGCACACAGACTTAAATCTGGGAGGAGCAGGGTGAAATGACAGACAGGATTGTCCAGCTCTGCAGGAATTTCTGTCTGTTACACGGGATGGGATGTGGTGAGAGCCTGTACCCCTGGTGTGTAACTGCAGCCTGGCCAAAAGGAGAGGGAATGTCCCACATCCACGTCTTGGCTTTGCTGGATACGTGCAACTGCCACTCGGTGGCAGCCTGCAAACACCTCGTGTCACACAGAGGAGCACCTCAGTGCAGGTGCTGGGGTTGCAGCTCAAGGCTTGCACTCCTGAAACTCTGTCACATTCACACAGCTCTTGCCATGATGTGCAGCTCCAGCATCCCTCCTGCTCCCAGGGCTTTCCATGCCCTCTCCTCAGGCTCTCAGGAGCCAATTCCTGCTTTGTGAGGATGCAGGATGCCTCAGGGTTTAGCTTTTATATTTTTCAGATTCTGTGCTGCTTTAGTGTGCAGTTCTGGGCTTCACATTAGGGGATGGTGAGCTCTCTGCACAGAGCAGGGAGACAAAACAATTCCTTCTCCAGCTGGGCACCAAGGACAAATGACCCAAATCTCAGGCCAAGAGCACAAACAACGTGGGCTGAAGAGAGAAAAACAAGCAGGATGGGACTGCATGGGCTAAAGCTGGAACTGGACAATGAACTCCAAGGTGCAAATGGAGCAGAACTGATCAAAGGGAGAGCCCCCGTGAGCGGCCGTGCATTTTGGGGCCATTTTGGTTCATCTTGGGTGCAGCCCTGGCTGGGCTCTGGTGCTGCCCAAGGTGGATCCATGGAGGAGATCCTGTTAATAAATCCCTGCTTTGTTCTTTAACTCCTTTGAATAAATCCCTGCTTTATTCTTTAGCTCTGCCCAGCCTCTGTCCTAGCTCAGCCTTCCCAAGGCATCAAGGAGAGACACAGGGTGTGGGGTGAGGATGGGAGGGAGAGGCACAGCTGGAGGAGCTGTGGGATACTCACCATTCTCTGTGATGATCTGGGGCACCTCCTTGGCAGCTGGAGAGATGCACTGGATCTGGCTGCCCACCACCAACCCATCCATCTCCGAGAGGTCCTCGAAGGTGCAGTTGACTCCTGCTGACAGCTCGGGGACGTTGTAGGTCTCCAAGACCAGCTGCAGGCAAAGACGGAGGGAGAGAAGGAGAGGCAGAAAAAGAGAGAAGAGAGAACGCTCAGCCAAACAACAGAGCTGGGCCAGCAGGAGAGAATTACACTGGAGAGGTCGGACAAAGAGCCTCTTGCTAGAGAGAGCATCCTCCTTCAGCAGAAAGCAGCGACTCGGGAGAGGGACGAGTGAGGAGGGGAGGGCACGAGATGCTGATGCTGGCACCGGTGGCGGGTGGCTGTGCAGGGACACCTGCACCCAGTGCTGGCTGGGAGGTGCAGGGGAGGGAGTGCTCGCTGTCTGTCATGCAGGTGTCAGGTTAGGCAGGGAGTCTTTGGAGCCAGCCGTGGGTTCCAGGGCCGTGGTGGCCCCCAGGGCCCGCGGTTTCTGAGGAAGGTGACTGCTACTCACAAGAGGCACTCTGCAGACTCCAGAGAAACTGGAGCGCTCCAGTCTAACTCTCTACGGGCTGCTCTGCCAGCACCAGCAGGGGGGAGCACTCTGTCCCCAAGTTCCTGTGTGAGGAGAGTCTAGTTACAGCCTTCAGTCCACCACAAAAAGTACCCTGTCTCTACAGGCACAGAAACCTCTCCTGCCCATCCCACCGAAGAGCCATTTGGCTCCTCGTGCTGTCCTGGGGTTCCATATGGAAAAAAAAGCCATGAAGGAGGATTTGCCCATGTTTTTAGAGTTCACAACACCCTCTGGCATTGCTCATGGTCATGGGAAAATGAATCTCAGGGCTGGTTCCCACCATGTCCATGCTTTGGAAGAGCACAGTCATGCTATCAGCTTCCCAAACAAAGGTCCTGTCCCATGGCTCTCCATCACTGAGGGTCCTGCTCAACTCACCAGGTCATGCCTGAACACAGAGGGGCACCCCAGGGGATCCCTAGCACCTGGTAATTGGGGTAAATTCAGTGGTTTTGTGACTGAACACTGGAGCCAAGCACTCGGCACAGGCTCAAATGCAGATGCTCTCCACACTTGCCTCCTTCCCGAGGTCCCCTCTGAGGTGACAGCCACTGAAAGGAGACACAGGTGCATGCTGAGGTGTTGTTTGTACTAGCACAAAGAGCAGGGGTCAGTCCACGTGACAAAGCAGGACGGATGAGAAGGCGACATAGCACTCAGTGCTCCCACACACTGTGTTTTCCTCACTTAGGGAAAGGCTGGAGCTGTTTCTCCACACTGAGGACCATCAGGGAGGAAGGCTGAGCAAACAGGCCTTAGCCCTGGATGCCATGAGGCCTTTGTGAGAGTAGGATCATTTTGGGGCCATGGGAATGGCAGTGGGAAAGGTGATTTTTTTTGTCTCGGATGGGGAACAGAAAAAGGTTTTGTTGTTTGGATGGGTTTAGCACTGAGGCTGAATTAGTTCTCCCTGCTAGCAGTGGAGAAGTGGAATCTGTCCTCCTTAGCAAATCTCCCTCTGGGCATGGATGATGCAGGAGGAAGCTGTGCCATGCAGAAGATGACACTGGTGGGCAGACCAGTGCTTGGCCACAAACTCCATGAGCCAGTGCACACCCCAAGCAGACAAGAAGTCCTACATCCCACACTCCTGGGACAGCATGGAAAGCATGGAGCCTTCCCTCAGCAAGCAGCTCTTCCCAGAGAGCCCAGAGCAGCAGCCCTGGGCTGAAACAGACTCAGGTAAGGTTTTCCAAGGCCCTGTTAGTGCCCAAAATTTAAAAGTGTGGCTGACCACACAAACACCTGCTCCGCCTCCATGGGCAAGAACTCACTGTCACTGACACCTTGCTAGAACTCAAGATCCTAGCATTCTAGATTTGAGATTTGCCAAGGACACCATCAACCCTCTGTTTGTTCCCCTCCTGGTTTGCCTCTGGTGATGGGATGAGCTGGGTCACCAGTTTAGCTGGGACTGGGCTGAGACTTCCATCAAAATGCTCATGCAGACTGCTGGGTGACAGATGATGGCAGCTTCTGATCCCAGCAGCTCTGGGCTGACTCACCCTGGGAGTAACCCAGAGGTAAAGATCTCTTATTCTGTTATAATTTTCAGCTGCCCCGAGCCAGCCAGTCCCCCAGGATTTATTCCAACATGAAAGAATTCAACAGCTACTGAGAGAATACGGAAAGGAAACCTTGAACTCCCAGAAGAACAAAGAACTTAAGATGTCTCAGATCAGTTTTGTTTGAAGCCTGGGGAAAGTAAAGTCACAGCAAAGTTAAGAGGCTGAAACAAAGCAGCAATGATTGGACATGCAGGCTTTGAAAGGCTGATTTCATTATCCCTGGAGAAATCCAAACCTGTCACCTGGAAGGTGTCTGGCAGCTGAGCAATTCCATTTAGGCCTTTCAGGGTGTGGGGCTAATGACCAACTTGTCTAGAGATGGATCTTTTAGGGCCTGGGTTGCCAACTTAATTGCAGTCCAAATTAGCATGGTCAAAAAGCACTGAGAGAAATGGGTTTTTGTCTCCTTCTTGGAGCATGTTGGAATCTCACCACATCTGGTGCTGCTGCCATGAGTCAGGAGAGAAACCACAAACTGGTCAGATCTTCAGCAGAGATTTCCTGCCTCAAGCCCAGGAACGACCAGGATCATCTGCTGCTCTGCCAGCATTCACTGTGTGCTTTCCTTGGCTGCTGACTGAGTGGCTCGAGGCCAGAAAGGTTAAACCTTGTGCTGTGGAAGGTCACAGGAGACAGCAGGAGCCCTGGAAGCCTTGGGTTCCTCTGCACAGCATCCTGCCTCTCTGCTCTGCATGCCTAGTGCTGGAGCAGGATGGACTTCCTGGGGGCTTAGAAGGAGACATTTCCATCCAAAATGATAGGAAGTTGGAGCTCACTGAAATAATTCATCTCATCCTTCACTTGGCTTTCTTCTAGAATGCAGTTTCTAACCATGAAACTGTCCCTTGCCTAAAGCTATTAATCAATTCCTCTCCCAGGGCAGCACACAACGCTTGCAGGACACAGAGTCCCTTCACAGACAACAAGGAAGGCTCTTCCTAGTCCATTTCAAGACTTCTAAACAGGGAATAACCAATGCCAAAATGTCAGAGAGTAACCAATGCCAAAATGTCCTCCCGTGGCAAATCTTTCCCTGCGCCAGAAGAGCTGCTGGGGAGGTTAACGGAGTCTGGAGAACCTCTTGCTGCTGAATCCCTGGATCTGCCACACTGCACGGGCAGGTTAAACCCGAGGAGAGGGGCAGGGGTTGTGATTCCTCACCAGAACGTTGTACTGGGAGACGGAGATGTTGTTGGGGTGCACGGTGAGGCGGACGCACTGCTTCATCTCCGAGGCGAATCTGCGCGGCTCGCTGGAGCGCTCGCACCGCTCCTTCCTCGTGCAGCTGGGGAAACAGGAACACACAGGGACAGGGTGAGCACAGAGCCAGGCTGGCACGGTGGGGACAGCTCTGGGGTGTGGCAGCAGCAATTAGTGTGGATAGAAAGTCGGCTCTGTGCTCTTTGGGACGGCACAAGTGGAAAACCACGCTCGCGCCCTGGCGCGCTCCAGCTCATGGGGTCGTGGAGAATATCCTGAGCTGCAAGGGACCCGCAAGGATCATCATATCCAACTCCTGGCCCTGCACAGGACATTCCCAAGAGCCCCACCACGTGCCTGAGAGCATTAATTCTGGTGCTGGCAGCTGTGAGATTGCTCAAGCAGGCTGGGGACTTGCAAGGAACCTGTAAGAGGAGGGAGGGTGATGGGTGAAAGCTCCATCCCAGCTGCAGGAATTTTCTGCCTCTCCACCCACACAGCAGGTCCAGCACAACCTTCCCTGGGCCAAACCCCCAGCCCTTCAAATTCTCCTGTCCAAGAGCTGTGGGACACCTCAGGCAGGGCTGTCCTTGTAGAGAAGCCTCGCACAGACCATGTTTTTTGTCCCTCCTCAGAATGCTGCACACTTGTGGTGCCTCTGTGCTGCTGGTACCTCACCTCTGGGATGGGGCCACCCCCCCTGCAGATTAAGGAGTTTTTTTGCATCTGCCTTTGTGGGATAGACCAAGAAATGCTTTTAATGTTTTGTAATTAAGAAATAATTGTCTTCTGATTGTGATGACGTGAATTGTAACATCTATGTTGTCTCACCCTTCTCATAAGACTAAAAATAGAATAAAAGTTTTTAAAACACCTCTCAGTTGCCCCATCTCTAGGTCAGAAAAGGGTATGTAATCCAACATGCCTTGAAAATGGCTGACTAGAAGTGCTGAGAGTTAAAATCTTAAAAATTCAGGTGTTCCCAATAAGTGACAGCTCAGTGTAGTTTGTGTGTGCACACACCTGGGCTGCACAAATGCATGAAGTTCACACTACCCACTAATTGTTGATGTTTTCAGTGCTGCCACTAGTCCTCATCTCACCTGTGTGATGATGTGTGGTGCAAACACAACCCAGAAAAGTGGATTGGTGGCTGTTTGCCCCGTTTCCACCCAGGTTTGCACTTGTTTAACATAAACCACATCTGTATTTCACTCCACACACGCTGCCAAGGCCATTGCTTCAAGGAAGGTGTCTGCCTGGAAATCCACGGGGTTAATCCAAAAGGACAGCTCCAGCTGCATGCCAATTACCTCCTGCCATTAAGTTAATGTTATGGACTTGCACAGGGTGTCTTCAATGGATTTTGTTATTAGCAGTGCTATTACCCCCCATTAAAACCAGCTATAAAGACTTAAGTGTGGATGTTAAATTATTCACCCGCTCCCAGACTTCAGAGTCTCACTTGTGAGAGAACCTGGGGGCTGCTGGAGCTCCAAGATCACCCCTCAGCATCCCTACTCTTTGGAGCAGAGGCTGCACCCTTGTGCATGGGGATTTGCAGATGAGGATCCATGGAAACACATGCCAAAAAACTCTATAAATGGTTAATCCAAATGTTACAAAGCTTGGGGCTGCCTAAAACTTCAGGGCCTGGCTTCTCTCTAGTGACTGAGTAGATAAAGTGAACACCCCAACTCCAAACTCCAATTTCTCCATCTTTCTGGCAGAGGAAAGGTTTTGTATTTCCAGAGGCAGGATCCACGAAGGGATATTTTGGCCATTCTCAACACACTTTGCAGGTTTGAGAGAGCAAAAGGAGCACTGCAGCTCCTGCTCTCTGGAGCCCCCATCCCATTAAATCTCCTCTGGCACTGCCACATGCTGGATCAGGAATTTTAAATGGGCACTCTCCAGAGGGTTGGACCAATAGCCCATTAAATACCCTCAAAACTGTAAGTCCCCCATGGTGGCACAAAAGCCAAAAGGCAAAATGCTGACCTGAGATTTTTCCAAGCACTTCCATAAAACAAAGAGCCATAGCAATCCCATTAAAGCTCCACAGGGTGTGGGAACTCCTCTCCTGGGAATAGCTTGGAAGGAAAACCTTTTTGGGCTCAGAATCAAAACACAAGTACCCAAACTCTTCAAGATGTTCTGTTATCTCCCATTTATTTCCTTCAGCTGCAGCACAACAGAAATACCTAGATTTTCTAAAATTAAACAGGCAGATATCTAGGCTCAGTCCAAATCTATGGATATGGATTAAACATCCAGGAATGTGGTTTGTATTCCCAATCCCACCACTGAACAGGAATATAATAATCCACATTTCACCTTGCTGTTTACAGGTCATACACATTTAAAACATGTAACTTTTCAGACCAAACTCTTGCTCAGTATTAGACTGATGTACCTTGCAGCCTTGATATCTGCTATAAGGTGAAAATAATGTCATCCAAATAATGAATTTATGAAAAACCAAACCAAACTAAGCCTGGGTTTAATATAATGTTAAGGCTGCTGTGTCAGGGTCTCAGGAATTAGGGACTGCCAGACTGAAAGCAGCTTCTGTACTTCCAAATCTGCTGCCTGCACTCACACACTGCAAGCCAGATTTTAATTACAGGATCACAGGTTATTATTCCTTTTTTCCACTGTGACCTCAATTCTGCCACTTCCTAACTTTTGACTTTCACTGTCTGACTTTTTCAATGCAATTCCTGAGTTAGAAAAGCCCTAAATAAAAACCTGTGCCTGGTGGTGGGGGAGTTCTGCTGAGCTGGGCTCAGGGTTCAGGCTCTGGGGTCAACACCCCAGATGAGTGACCACAGCTGCTTCAGGAATCAAATCTGAAGGGATGGAGCCACCTGCCAGTGGGTTTGGCAGGTTTGTGCATGCAGAAAGGAGTGATGGTGGCTCTTCTCCAGAGCATTTTGTCCGTGTTTTCCCCCATCTCCTCTCCCATGGTCACAGTATCTATCCTAGCTGGAGCACCCTGGGGGTTCACACATCACCCAAGGTGTCTGCCCAGCACCTGCAGCTGAGTTCTCCAAAGGCAGAACTTGGTGAGTTTTCCTGTGATGGATTGCCCTGAAGGAAGGGAGATTTAGGTTGGATATTCCAAAAAAATTCTTCCCTGTGAGGGTGGTGAGGCCCTGGCACAGGTTGCTCAGAAAAGCTGTGGCTGTCCCATCCCTGGAAGTGTCCAAGGTTGCATAAGGTTTAGAGCAACCTGGGATAGTCCCTGCCCATGGCAGGGAGTGGAACTGGATGATCTTTAATGTCCCTTCCACCCCAAATCTTTCTGTGATCCTACAGGTGAGCAGAAAAAGATACCTGACACAAAGAAAGCTTCTCCCTCCAGCCTTCCTCAAATATGTTCTGCCCTCCCCAAAGAGAGGAAAAAACAGCAGAGAAAGTTGTTCCAACACGTGCAAAGTCTTTCCCTCCAGCACCAGTCTCAGATCCCTGGGTGGTGAAGGCTGAGACACAGGAACAAAAGTGACAAAGGATCTGGTCACAGAAGGCATCTGCCCAGAGGGGACATGGCAGCCCCAGAAGATCAGCAAACTGTAAATAAAGGCAAATGGGACTTTTAATAAATAAGTACTTCCAGACCCTGCTTATAAAAGTGGTCACCTGGAAGGCAGCTGGGCTGGGGGAGGGATAATGAAATATCCCAGCCTCAACTCATCATTTCTGCTCTCTCTGGTGACAGTCATTGTCTGTTGCCACAGGCCCCCAGCTGGGGAATAATTAGCATTGACTCCATGATTCAGAAGGTTGATCAATGGCTTTGTTATGTATCTCATACTATATTATACTATACTTATATTACACTATATTACACTAGCAAGAACTATCACTAACTCCTAACTAGACAAACCCGTGACTCTCTGCTGAGTCTTGACACAGCTGTGGATCCAATAGGTCAGTGAATCCAAACACCATCGCCAGAAATCCAATCCAGCAATCACCTTGGGTAAACAATCTCCAGAACACATTCCACATGGGCACAAACACGAGCAGAGATAAGAATTGTTTTGATTCTGTTCTCTCACAGCCTTCCTGGGAAAATCTCTGGGAAAGTCTGTGCCTGCTCCCTGTGGCCAGAGAGCTGCTGCCATAATTGTCTACCCTGGCAGCTCCTGTGACTCTCACCTGGTGTGTTTATTATTGTTTACACAGAAGAAAACCCCTTTTACTGCCAAATCTGCTTTAATAGAATATCTGTGCCCCCAACATTCCGAGGGTCATACACCGAGATCCCTTCCCACTGCCACATTCCCTAATTCCCTGTTAGCCACACCACAACTGGGGGATGTGTAGCTCCCACCCAGTGGCACCACATTCCACTTCAGGCCCCTAAAAGAGCATCTCCCACCCCTGAGCTTGTTTTGATTGTGGTGCAGACATGACACTTCTCTGGGTGTCTCACCAGCAGCTGCTCTTTCATTATCAGCTGTGTCTTTAACAACTCCAAGTGTCCTGCTTTGTCCAAAATCATCAGCACAAACACTGAGGAGCTGCTCCTACCACTGAACCATGAGGAATGTTATTCCTCCTCGTCTCCCATTAAGAATAAATACCACTGGTGCTCACCCTCTGCTCGCCAGCCACCAACCAATTATTTTAAAAAAGTTAAATTAATACTTTCCTTTTCTCTCGTGTCTCTCCCCCAAGAATCTCAGAGGGCTTTGCCTGCAGCTAATTAAACTACAGGATGCCTCCATGAGGTTGGAATTAGCAGGCAGAGACAGGAAAGTGAGGCACAGACTGAGAGTAGGGCAAAGCCTGAGGTGGAGGTCCTGGTTTGGGACACCAGAAATCATCACTAAATCCCTAAATCAGGGACCTAAGCTGGGGCCATGTCGGAATCTGTGGTATTTAAATGATTCTGAGATTGTGGAAAGTCTCTGTCTTTCAGCTCTGCGGCCAAAGAAGAAGTGAAAAT
>VXBC01012674.1:0-13871 GCA_013399945.1 Ploceus nigricollis | reverse complement strand
GATGGGGTGGGTGAAGGCTCAGAGGTGACCCCAAGGACATGTAAATCCCTGGAAACCTGGATCCTTTGTCCAGTGAAGGAGTGGAAATTGTTTGCTGGCAGGGGGAGGGGGGGAAGGAGGGTGTGGGAATGAGGGAGGGGTTGTGTGGAAGGTGATGCTGAAATCCACAGCTCAGCTGGTTGTTATGGACAAGTGGAGTTCCTCAGTGAATCACGGGATCATGGACTCATGGGCAGGCTCACGTTGGAAGGGACAATATGGATCATCCATGGGCAGGAACTCTTCCACCACACCAGGTTGCTCCAAGCCTCACCCAGCCTTGGACACTGCCAGGCATCCAGGGGCAGCCACAGCTTCTCTGGGCAGGGCCTCCCCACCCTCCCAGCCAGGAATTCCTTCCAAAAATCCATTCCTAAATAATTTCCTGCTGTAGGAGCAGCCTGAAAACAGCCAGCACCTGTGTGTGACATCTGGGAGGATGGGGATCTCCTGCCTCCATCCTCTGACCCTTCCCAACCTCCTGCAAGGGTCAAAGCCACAAGGAAAGGAGCTCTGAAGCTGCAGGGTCTCTGCTTTGCTGCCCCTTCAGTCACAGCCCTCAGGTCCTTTTGCTGCTGAACTTACCAGGCACAACACGAGCCTGGTAGCTTAAAGCAGGAGGAGAATCTCAGAGCACAAAAATCACAGGCAGGAGGCAGAACTGGAGCCAAAGGCAGGAGAACTGAAGGCAGTCAGGGCACTGAGGTGGTCCACAAGAAAGGAATCACAGGAATCTGTCTGGAATCTGCCATCAACCAGAATGGTTGAGCTTCAAATGAAGATGGAAAAGCCCCTGAAGGCTCAGCTGAAGGCTACCTGAGTAACACAAGCTCCTGTCTCTGAGGAGGCAGCAAAAGAACTTTCCCAGCACTGAATTCACTTGGAGTCGTCTTAAAGAAAATTTAAAAAAAAGAAGAAAGCAAGAGAAAGGGAACGAGGTTGCTAGATAAGGCAAGTAATTAATGAGCAAAATTACTTTTCCCAGGGAGCATCCTATCATGGTGCTCCCTATTCATGCTAATAATATTTGTGAGTGTCTTCCCCAGAAGCTGGGCTGATAACACCTACACTCTCCCGTGCTCCTACATGCTCTCCTCTGCAAGGGCTGATGCAAATAATCTGTTCAAAGGGGCTGAGGTTCTTTGTTCCTGGCCTGATTCAGAACATCATCCCCCAAATCTTCGTGGGAGCTTCCCTCGAGTAACTCCAAGGAAATTAATTTGGTGTTTTCCCTGTCACTGTGGTCCAAATGCCAAATACCTGTTGGTGAAGATGATGGGAGGTGCCCTTGCCTTGAGAAAGATCAAATTTGGGGTGTCCTGCTGAGAGACTGGGGCTGGTTGGTGGTGCTGAGGCTTCCTCAAGGCTGCAGGGAGAGCTGGAAGTCCCCCAGGTGGAGGGTTTGGTGCCACTTCAGCCTTGTCTCTTAAAAGGATCTGTGTTCAAGGAGGTTTTCCAGGAGGTCAAGGGGCCATGGGAAGTGCACTGTAAGGAGTCCCCACTTGCACAGACACTGAATCCCTGCCAGGCTCAGCCAGCACCTCATTTCTTTGCTCTTTTGCTGCCAGCATCTGCTGCCCTGCCTTGGGGGAGCACAGCAAGGAGAGGGAAAACATCAGGATATACTGATCAGGCCTGAGCACTTTTCATCCAAATCCCCCACCCCTGGAAACCTCTGGAGCAGTTTTACCCAGAGAGGTTCAAGGCAGAGGGGAACCCACCGAGTTTCTCAAACCAGATTCTTCCAACCCACTGCTCCTTTTGGTCTTCACCAATATCTCTATTTTCACACCGCTGATAAGCTCCTTTCCTCCTCCTTATCCATCCATCCATCCATCCATCCATCCATCCATCCATCCATCCATCCATCCATCCATCCCTCTGCCCATGTCCCCCAGCAGCAGAGCCTACACTGATGAGTGCTGTAACTCCACTATTTGCTTCTGGCAGAGACAGTTCCTCCCTCTGGGCCCAGAGTTTCCTGCAGGAAAAGCAGAATTTCTGCAGTGAGCAGCCAGAAAAGCCACAGGACAGCACAGAGGGAGCTGCATCGAGTCCCCATTACCACACAGTCCTGGGAAGGGAGTCTGCAGAAGCTCCATGGCTCTGGTGAGAGAGGGGACTGTGCAGGGAACTGGGAAAAATAAGCCAAGGAACCTCTCAGCCCAGGCTTGGCTTTCCCTGTGGGGTGTGAAATCAGTGGGATGGGATTTGCTACCTGAAAAAGGCACCCAGGTACCTCCACCAACCCCACCCAGACCATGCCTGAAGCTCTGCATACATCCCTAAGCTATTTGTTTCCTTGGAGCAAGGAAAAAGGCTGGGCTGAGCTGGAAGCACAGCCTTCAACAGGTGAACAGAGATCAGAAATAAGGAGAGGCTGTGTTTCCATGGCAGTTTTCAGACCCTCACATGACCAATGCACAGGCTTTGGATCAGAGCTGGAGCTTCCCAGCTACTTAAATCAGCATTTCTTCCCAGCTCTGACAAAAACAACAATAAGAATTCTGCCTTTCACACCCCAGCTCATTCTAGGAAAGGGAATTTTAGGAAAGGAAGGCAGAATAATAAAAGGAAAAATAGAGCAAGAAGGATTTTAATTTTAGTCTCACTGCCTTTCTCTGCCCAAGCCTAATCCAGGCAAAAAGTCAGGGAACAAGCTGAGTTTCTCTCCTCCTAAACCTCCTCTTGAGCTGGCTCTGCAGAGAGGTTTGGAGTGGAGGGAGGATCCATCCAGAGCCAAGCCAGAAGAAACAGAAAATTTTGGGGCTCCAAAACACCCTAAAACTAATCCTGGCTTCATCCCTNTGTTGTTGTTGGTTTTGGTTTTTTAAATTTTAATTATTACTATTTTAGGAGTAATTCTCCTGAACCAATCAGGTCTGGCACGCCCCACCTCACGCCCTGAGGCTCTGGGAAGCAATCCCTGACCCGAGGCTACACCAGGAACCCCAGCTCATGCTCCAGCTGCCAGGAAAACGCTGTCAGCAGGTGATGGATGGATTTCCCCCCATCTGTGCATGGCTGGAAGGGGTGGGTTAAGCACTGAGAAATCACCCTGGAGCTGTGGGTGACCTCCAGCAGGCCGGGCTGTCGGATGCACGGTGATGGAGCCATCCATTACACATTCCAGGTGTCCCTCTCCCAGGCTCATTTCCTACTTCCCTGCCCTTTAAAGCATGGAATTTCTGGACACAGCTTGCTCTCTGGGCATGCCTGGGAATGGTGGGTGAGCCAGGCAGGCTGCACTGGGGGATGTGATGGCAGTGACCATGGGAAGAGGTCATTCCTCCTGGCTGAGGCAGTGCTACAGCACAGGCTGTGACAGGAGGGATCCAGTGTGGGTAGGTGGTTGGAAAAGGCTGGGAATGCTGAAGGAGGCAGGAATTCAAGTGCAGTTTCGTGGTGCTGTCCCTCATCCACCTACACAAGACACCTTCTCCCAACATCCTAACTTGTGATGGACAAGAGTCCAACTACGCCCTTGAAGGGCAAAAATGTCCTGCTTGAAGTCCTTCAGGACCAACATCCAATCCAGAATCCTGGATTCAAGCTATCCATCTTATGGGTTGGTGGCAGAACTCAGTTTTAATTGCACCTCCCAGTTTTTAGTCTCTCCTCCCAGGTAATAAGCAACAGGACAAGAGGAAATGGCCTCAAGTTGTGCCAGAGGAGGTTCAGGTTGGATATTAGGAAAAGTTTCTTCATTGAAAGAGTGGTTAAGCATTGGAACAGGCTTCCCAAGAAAGTGATGGAGTCACCATCCTTGGAAATGTTCAAAAAACGAGTGGATGTGGCACTTGGCTCTGTGGTTTAGTGGGCAGGGGGGTTTGAGGCAAAGTTTGAGTCTGATGATCTTTGAGCTCTCTCCAACACGATGATTCTGTGATGCCCCAGCAGTGGAGAAGGCTTTTAGCTCAAACTGCAGCAGTGTCCTTGGTAGATTGGCAGATCCAGGGGACAAAGGGTGCTCAGTGCAGGCTCTGCCCCACCCCTTCCCCTTCCCCTTCTCCTGTGTATCCATCCCTCCAGCCCGGGGTGTTAAGTGCCATTGGAATCAGGTGCTGTGCAGGAGGTGAAGGTGTTATTATTCAAGCCACTGGTTCCAGTGAGATTATCCAGCCTAATGGAGCAGCCTGCCTGGACCTCCTCTAAGCCTGAATTTTCACTGTCAGAGGATCCCCAGTCAAGTGGAAAATTAGAAGGAGAAGGGAAGAGGGGGTTGTGGAGGGGAAAAGGGAGGGGATGATTAAGTCCTCTAGAAATTAATTCATAACTAGAGAAATGGAAATAATAACTCCCCAAGCCAATGGACAATCCCCAGCAAACATATTTCAATTTTGATGCTGGTGCATCGTTTGCTTTCTGGCTCCTGCTGCTCCATTGATTTAATTTTCCACCCAAGGTGTTGACTTTGTCCTGGGATTGTGGCTCCTGCCAAGGTCTGAGTGGCTCAACCCTCACTACTGCTGGTTGCCCAACCTGCAGTGCCTGCTGTTGGGAGCACTGGCTCCAAGGGAAAGGCCTCACTTTTTAATTCTCTTTGGGTTTGGTTGGTTGTTTTTTTTAATTATTCTTCCCCACAGGAATGGATGCCAGTATCCAACAGGTTTAGAAGCTCTTGTGCAAAGCACACTAAGGCTTGGTGGAGTTCACAGCCAACACCAGTTCCACCCTGACAGCAAAATGTCCACGGTCCTTTGGTGGGCTGGGATCCCACACACTGTCCAAGGGCAGGGCAGGACCTGGTCAGAGCCTCTGGGCTGTCAAAGCTGTTGGGTGAAGCAGCTTCTAAGCACAGTTGGATATTTAATTCAAAGCCAGCATGGCTTTATTTGATAGCAGTGACACAAACAGCAGATTTGTCAGAGATGTCACAGCACAGGTTCATAAATGGTTTCTTACAACCTGGCTCCCAAAAAACCACATCCTCAGCCATGGAAAGCCCAAAATCTGTGTGGACATCAGAAATGGCAAAATAACAATGCAGAGCTTTTGGTCACAGCCTGGTCCAGTGGGAGGTGTCCCTGGGGGTAGGAACTGGATGAGCTTTGAGGTCTCTTCCAACCCAAACCATTCTGGGATTTTATGATTCTGTGCCAGGACTGTGGGTTCAACTGAACAGCCACAGGAAACTGGGACATCAGGCTGAGTCAGGGACAGAGGATCTCCAGCTAAGCCTTCCATCTCAGGGGTTCCTGAGCTCAGAGACCTTCTCAGCCTGACTGGGTTTGCACAAGCAGCCGCCCCGAGACAGCCTCGAAATGAGGCTGGAGAGAGTTAACAATTGTTTACCTGATTCCCCAGTGCAGCTCTGTGAAATGTTACTGCTTCCCAGAGGCACAAAATATAATTTTGCCTTAAAGGTTAATAGTATTCGACTCACTGAGGGAAGAAAGGAGTGCTCAGGAAGCTCTTTCATCCAGATCCCAACCTGCTGCACTTCAGGTGGTGCCCAGGACTCTGGTCATTGAGGGGAGTTGGCCTCTCCTGGCCAAATCCTGCTCTCCCTCTCCTCCTGCTCTTTGGCAAGAAAGATCTCTTTCCAGGGATTCAGAAGTTTCCAGCACTGAATTTAAATTAAAGGTACTACTCCTGACCTGAGGCAAGAGTCAGCCCCTTACTCATGAAATGCCAGTGGTATCTCTGTGCTTTGTGGGGATTTATCAACCCTAATAATGATAAATTCTCCAAAACAGAGGGGGAAAAAGCCCAATCCTTGTGGCTCTGGAGTCCCCACATCCAGAGGCCAGCCAAGAACACCCTCAGCAGAATTTGGGGGTACAGATGCAGGTCAGAGGATGCAGCACCCAGGCAGCTGGGAACTGGGAAGATGCTTCCATGAGGAAGCTTAATGAGCTTTTTAAGCCTCTCCCAGAAGGAAAGGATGCTGGAAAACAAAGCTGCTCCCAGTTTATGTGTAACCATGCCACGTGCTGTGGTCCACTTGCTTCCTGCAGCCACAGAGGGTTTAGCTGAGCTCCAGAGTGTCTGATCACAGAGTTTCTCATCAGGCAGAGGCTGTCTGGGTCCTCCTGGGATGTGGGTGACACCTCACAGTGTTTTTGCCTCTGAAGCCTGTTCCAGGGTGGTTGTGGTGGTGCCTGGCTGGATCAGACAATGCCNGAGACAGACCTCAGCAGGGCAGAGAGAACATGTCATAGATAAGAAAGAATAAACAACCTTGAAAACCAGCACAGATTACTTACAACTTCTCTTTGGCCATGGGGCTGAAAGACAGAGACTTTCTACAATCTCAGGATCATTTGAATACCACAGGTTCCGACAGCTGCTCACATTCAGTCCTCCCAGGCTGACTCAGCACCCTGATCCTGTGGGATCCCAGGCTCCTGGTGGGTGTCTCCTCCAATTTCCTCCCAAACACAGCCATGGGAACACCAGGCTGGCCTGGATGGATTCAGGGCTGTGTTTAATGGCCAGTGTGTGAGTCTGAGGCACACATGAGGCTCAGAGAACCTCTGCTCCACTCCTGCTCTCTGCTCCCTGCTGCCTCCCCAAGCTTAAGGAACAGGCTGATAGTTGCCCTTTGCCCAGCTGGTAGCCACAGAGAGAAAAGCAGAATAATCACTGGGACAAATAAAAGCTGCAGGGCACTCCCCAAGCTCCGTGAGCCTCCCAACAGATCCATCACCTCCCCCAGCAGCTCGGGAGAGGATGTGAGCCACGAAAGGCAGCAGAAGTTAATCCTTGTGCTGTATAAACCAGCCAATAATATGCAGGAGGTTTCCTATTAACCACCACACATCCAGACAATTACTCTGATTGATTCCAATCAGGTTTTACACCAGGCTTTATCCATCAGCACAAAGCTTTGCTGCCTGTTAATATCATGGGGAAAACTATTCCTAATGGAGGCTGCCAAAGTCCACAGCATCAGCATTAAGCAGTCACAAGAATTGATGAAGCAAAAGCAGCCTTGGGATGGCTGGGGGTTTGCAAACTGCATGGAAAGTGCAATAAAGAATCTATTGGAGCATCCACACAACACCAATAACTCTGCCTGAGCTCTGAATGGATTTCTGTTCTGATGGGAGGGAGTGGAGAGATACCTGGAGGTGGATGTCTCCTGCAATCAGGAATATTGCACGTGAGGGATGGATGGATGGATGGATGGATGGATGGATGGATGGATGGATGGAAGGAAGATCTGGTTTTTTTCCTGCTGCCTTTTAGAGGGAACCTTCCCCTCTGTCCATTCCAGCAGAAATTCTGTAATCTTTGTGTTCTCTCCTTTTAACACCTTTGCAGCAGGCACAGTGACCAAAAGGAGGGTGCTGGATGTAAGAAACAGAGATATCTGTGAACTTCAGAGACACCAACCAACTATTACTTTCTCAAGGTGGGGATGAGAATTATTTTTGTCCTCTACCCCCTGTCCTGATGCCAAAAATCTCTGTGCAGCAGAGGGTAAGGTGCACGAGGAGGATGCTCTGCCTCAAACTGTTCAACCTTGAACTGTTGCTGCCAGAAGCAGCATAAAAACATAAAATCATAGAATATCCTGAGCTGGAGGGGACCCTCAAGGATCACTCAGTCCAAAAGGAAAGTCCCTGTGGGAGACCCTGCAGGGTGAGACCAATAGGAGCTTCCTCCATAGGGAGGAGGTGGCCAAGCCATCCCAAAAACTGAACACACCAGAGCCTTCCAACCCCAAACACAGCCATAAAATCCCTCCACAAATCAGCAAATCAGTGACACAGTAGGTCCAGCCCAACAGCTCTGCCTGTAGCAGCTCCTTGGACCCCTCTTAGTTATTGACCCCAAAAATCTGAACCTGGGGCCTGCCTCCCAAGTCACTCCCTCTGTGTTCTCCAGGATGTTTTCCAGCCCCCTCCTGGATGCCTTATTGATGTGTGGCCTCTTCTGTGAGGGAAAGTTCTCCACAAGGAAATGAATGCCCGTGTCAGGGATGTCCCTGGTGGCAGTCTCAGGTGACAGGTTCACTCCCAACCAGCCGCTCTGCACAATCCCTGTCACACACTGATTTTCCCTCCTCCAATCTGTTAATTGTTTGCCTCCAGCATGTGGATTTAGCTGTTTTGGCCATAATGATGAGATGTTCCTCAGCCTGCTGTTAAATAAGACCTTAATTCAGAGTCATGGGTAGGAGCTGGGCAGTTGGATTAAAATCCCATGACAGTATGGATTAAAATCTTCCCAGCACTTTATCTCCTTGTGTTTGCAGTTCACCAGCACTAAATTACCAGCACTGCACCTCCAGTAGATGTCTGTGATCACCTTTACACACTGTCCTCCCCCAACATCAGCTTTCTCCTTACTTTTTTCCCTGACTTGATCAGTTTTTCCCCATTTTTTTTTCTTTCTTACCCAGCAGTAAAAATACCCAACACTTTCAAAGTGTTATCAATATCACAAAATACTTTTTTTTTACCAAAGCCCTGGGTTATTTTGTCAGATGTTGAGGAGAAAAAGCAATGGCAAACAGCCCAGAGCACTGATCAGAAAACCTGGTTCAGCTTATTAATTTAACACCTGGCATTGGCTGCCTTGTGCAGCAAGGTCCATAATATGGATTCCAAATAATTAGAGGAAGGTCAGGGGCAGGTACAGACCTTCTGCCTGCTCTGAAGCAGCCAGCTCAGGCACAGCAGGTGGGAGTTGCTGACCTCAGATTTATGTAGGGATCTCATTTCTAGTCAGTGATTCAATATCTAATTAAAGCATGTGCAGCACCCATGGAGGGATTTGTTGGAGCTGCTCTGAGGAAGCACCAATTGGACCAGAGCTTTGTGAGAAGCAAATCCCTATTCCCACCCAGGAATGTCCCACTCTCTGGTCTCAAACAGCCCCTGAGGTACCAATTTTATTTTTTGTGCTTCTGTAATAACCTTGAATTGTTCCCTCTGATTTCATGGGTGTTTAAAGGAAAGAATCAGAGATTTCTGCCTGTGGCCTTGCCAAGGAGGACAGGGATGAACTGGAATGCTCAGCCAGGCCCAGGCTATTAATTCCAGCCCTAATTCCTTCCCTAGGCCCAAAAGGACCAACATTTAGAGGAGAAATCCTTACATCTGGGGAGCAACAGCTCCAGTTTGCAGTGACACATACATAGACCTGGGTGGAGGCAGGAGAGACACTCAGAGAGCTGTAAAGATATTTAATAACTTAATTCCTCTGGAACAAGAATCGTGATGCATCCTGAGAAACTCTTCTAGGGAGCTTTTCTTGTAACACATGAGGAGATTCACTTGGAGGGTCTGTGGGATGCTGGGTGATTCAGGTGGTTGGTGATTATTTCCATCCTGCTGCAAGGCTGGTGTTTCTTTCCTTGCAGCTTCCCTCCCTCCCTTCCAACAGAGCTCTGTCCCAGTTTGGGTTTGCTTTATAGATTCCTTTCTTACTTTCCCCCTCAGGTTTTTGGCAATTACCAGATGCAAGGAAAGGTTATCCTCAGCACAGAGGAGGTGGCTGGAAAAGAGGAGCCAGCAGCAGCAGCAAGTCAGATCCCTCTCTGGCACAAGAAACTGATGCTGTTAAAATAACTCTTCCTTTATTCCCAGTCTGACCAGCATGGGTGCCCACAGCTCATCCCAGAGCTCACAGTGGGCACAGATCTCACAAGACATCCACATGCAGGATTTTCTCAAATGTACGATTAAGCCTGAGGTCCTGCAAGATCCATACAGTAATTCCCTGAAGACTTCTTGCAGCTCAGCTCAGGGATTTCTCCACCCTCCTGTCTCTCACGACCTTGTCACAGTGAGTGGCAGGTTGGATTTTAGGCCAGCTGGTGGCTGTGACACTGACACACCTCACGCTGGAATCGTTTAGATGAGCGGATAAAGCTGTCTTTCAAAATCCACCCTTTAAGCACCCCCCCATCACACATCCAAAGGAAATCCATAAATCCAGCACATGTTCTCCCTGTATGCCGGGGGGAGCAAACCTTTGAGTCACCTTTTTTTGGTTTTTTTTTTCAGGATGTAGAACCTGAGATCCACAGGAGAAACATCACCTGCCCGTGGAACCTCGAGTTTTAGATGGAAACCAGGAATCCTGATGCCTGGTCTGCAGGGAAAAGACCACTTCATAATGAACCCAGCACGACAGCACCGATCCAAACTTCATCAACTGCAATCAAAGGCAGGAAAACAAAGGAGGGGATGGAGGGACACAGCAAAAATGAGAGAGTGGAGATGAGCCGAGCACACATTTTAATGGGGATTTGGACTCCCCGCTGCTGCTGCTGAAAGGCTTCTGCGACAATCTTGGCTTCCCCTTCCTGGATTTACTGAGCTAATCAAACACAATTCAGTCTGGACTGTGAGCCAACAAAATCCACAGCTGGTGAGAGGGAGTTTGGGAGCAGGAGCACGGGGTGGCTGAATGGGAGAGAAGTCTCTGCTCCAGGCAGCACAGGGAAATAAATGGCCAAACACCACCCCAAAGAGCCAGAGCAGCCAGCCCTGCCAACAGCAGAGCCAGGGCCACCTCCAAGGAGTGCTGGGCAGGGGGAGAAGCAGTTTGGTGGCTCCATGTCTGCAAAGGGCATCCAGACTCCTCCTGGCTGGATGGGCAAGGCCAAGGTGCTCATCAGGCTCTACATCAGCAGCCCTGGGTCAGTGCTGGGGGCTGGAGTAGCAAGGACACAGATCAGGGGGTTTTCATGTGCAAAATTATGTTTGGGAGGCTCTTGAAAATGCAGAAACTTAGAAATGGCTGCAACAGCTCAGCCCAAACATCCACAGAGCTGTTCATTCATTCTCCCACCCCAATGGCAGAAATAAATGACAAAACAAAGATAAAAAAGTGAAAATTCTCCTGGTTTAAGCTCCCAGCTTCCAGCCAGCACTGGCAAGGGACTGCCTGCCCTGGAGCCTGCACTGATGTCATTGTATTGAACAGCTCTCAACAGATCTTTCTTTCATTAATTTGTCTAATTGCTTTCCAGCCAGTTGTGTTGCTGGCCTCCATAATGTGCCTCTCAGTGCTGCACAGATGAATGATACACTGTATGAAAATGTCCTTTCTTCTGTTTGTTTTAATATTCCGCTTGATAATCTCATATAAAGTTCCCCAGATCTTGTGTTATGAGAAATGGGCAGTAATCATCCCCTCTTCACTGTCTTCATTGCACTCCTGATTGTCTGGAGCTATTGTGGCCCTCTCAGTCATCTCTCTTTTAAGATGAAAATTGCCAAGTCACACAATCTCTCCTTGTGTACCTCTGACAATCCTGAAAAACCCTCTCCAGCACCAATTACCTTTTCTGCTTCATTCTTCACCCATTTTTAGCTCATTTATAAATGCACCAAACACCCTCAGCAGACATTCCCATGGGACCCTCCCAGATACTCCCTCCCTCCACCACAACCCTTTATTCATGGTCTTTATTTCCCACCTTTGAACTGGCTGCTGATCTATCAGAGGACTCATCTTCCTGTCCCATGACAGCATTGTTGAGGTTCCTAGCTATGGGAAAAGTATAAATTCCTTTGTATTAACCACATCATCCCTATCACATGGACTTTGATTTATTTAAAGAGCAATAATTGACTCGTGACACCCACCGCCCTCCCCCAGCGTGTCATGTGCTTTTTTTATTCATCTATTCTTAATCACGGCTCAACCAAATTAATGGGGGGAAAAAACTATTCCATAGAATCATAGAATCCCAGAATGGTGGCTTGGTAGGGATCTTAAAGATGATATAATTCCAATCCCTCTGCCATGGTTGCCTTCCACTATCCCAGGTTGCTCCAAACCCCATCCAGCTTGGCCTGGAACACTTCCAGGGATGGGGCAGCCACAACCTGGATTCAAATTTCATGGTTTCAAATTCCAGATCTTGAACCTTTCAGGAGTTTGATTTAAAAAAAAAAACCAAATATATATGTTTGCCACCTTTCATTCTTCCATCAAGGCCAGAATAGGCAATGAGGTGTAGAGCAGATTTAATAACGTGGTAATTTCACACCAGAGTTTCCCAAGATCTTGCAGTGAACATCACTTTTGTGCTGCAAAAGCATTTTTTTGCTGAGCCCTCAGCAGCAGCCACTTCACACAGCTTGTGCCCTTTGGAAAGTAAACTTCCGGGGGAACCTCGTTAAATTTTAATCAGTTATTTTTATGAGATTAGCAATGTGTTTCCTATGTGGGCTGCCTGATTGTTTTGCAATTCACACCCCAGAGTTAGTGATCTTTTTATTCTTTTTTTTTCTTTCATTGAGTGCAACTTCTAATTTTAAATATGTCTCTTGACTTTGCCATTTAAGTAGGTATTTTAATTATTTTTTTCATTCACTTTTACTATCTTTAGGTCCTTTTTCATAGGTCATATAACTTCACAAGCCTGCTACACGATGTTTTTATGCAGGATACTGTGGGGCACTGCACCTTTTATTTTACCCTATCTGCTCCTTTTAACAAGCTACTCAATTTTACGTTGTTTCCACTTTGAACTCCACAGTAATTTTTATTCATTTATTTTATCCTGCCTCTACAGGACACTGAATTTGAGCACCACGTGGTCGCTTTTTCAGAGCAATGCACTGAATATCTGTGTCCTGCAGCACATCCTGGGAGTAAATCAAGAATAAATCCAGATTTGTGTCCCTTTTCCTGCGTTTACAGGTAGGAGCTCCGAGTGCTGTGACATTTGCTTGGTGCATACGAGGCCACTTCAAGTCTCTCATTACCACATTCTCTGCCCTCCCAGCCTCTTGCATTTCTCTCAGCGTGTCACTGTCACTGTCACAGCCTTCAAGTGGTCAATAAACCAGCCTTAACACCGTGCCCTTCCCTGGGGACACCTTGTCACTTGTGCACACATTGACCTTATTTTCTTCCTTTGATTTTACATTTTCTTTAACATGAAAGCCCTTCCTTTATCGTTTTGGCCTCCTCTATTGTTCCTGGGTGATTTGTGCCATAAATGAGCTTCCCTTTATCGAGGTTTCAGGATGTGTATCCCATTAGCATCTTCATTTAAAGCAGACTGTGCACAGGAGCAAGTATACATTTAATTCTGTCTGACTCTCACGTGCCTTGATTAAAAGGGACATTCATTGGGATTGATTTTTGATGCTTTAACCTGAATTTTATCAAGTGCCAATCCAATCACCTTCCAAGGATAAAGGCATGTTATGACTTCACCTTTAGACAATGAGTTTCAACCTTTAAAACCTCTTCCCTGTCTAATTTTTATTTAACTGGCAACAAATATCTTCCTTCCTCTGTCAGTTCCCACTCTTTGAAAAGGTTTCCTTATTCCTTCCAAACTTTTCCTACTCTGTTTTCTTAACTAATGCACTGAAACATTTTCTCTGTCCCTGGCTTTGCATTTGAGAAAATGCCTCCATAAAAACATTGATTTTTTAGCCCGTTATCTCAACAGTGTGAGTCTTTCCTCCAGGATTTTCCTCCCACTGTCCCCCTGCAACTGGGATCTGGGGCAACATCCCATTAGTGCATTGAACAATAGCAGGAAATATTCCCTAATCACGGGGCCAAACGACATGGTCTGATCACAGCCACATTATTGAACTCTATTAACTTCCAAAACACCTCGTGGAAACCCTCCCTGATCCCTTTAATTCCCAAACACGTCCAGGAATTGTTTGAAGGAGCGATAGCTGGCCCAAGCCAAACTCCATCCTAATAAATTTGCAGCATTAGGAATTGTCTTCCAGTGCCTACTAATATTCTATGGAGTTGTTTTAATTCTGCTCTAAATATATGTTCTATGGCCCAGCACCACAGGATTCCTCCCACTGGAGTCTCTCTGATTGTCCTCAGAAACACGCAGAGATGTTCTCCTGCCACCAACTAATGGCTTCAAACTGACAGAG
>VXBC01012673.1:13494-23749 GCA_013399945.1 Ploceus nigricollis | reverse complement strand
AGTTTTAAAAGAATGTGTGTAGCCTTAAGATGGATTACAGTACTTAATTTTGTGATTAAAAACATGAAAGAACTTTTAATATGGAAATAAACTTTCACTGTCATTTATAGGGCTTTTGAAATTGATTTCATTCAAACATACACACACACAATCTTAAAACCAAATAATTGAACCTCTTGTTTTAATGGGCATAACTCTGCTGACCTTTTCACTTTTTAATTATAAATGACAATTCACTACAGATATGGAAAAAATTTCCATAGTTAATGTAATCATTTTCCAGCTTGATCCACTTTTCTACAGCATCATCAGCTGTCATGACATAAACTTACAAATTCCTGGCCTTATCAAAACCATACAGCTACAGGTTGTGGTTTATTCAGTTGTTTGTATCAGACAGGAGGAAAAACAGTGAAAATATTTAATCTTTTATCCTCTTTAGAAATACAACAAACTATTCTCTTTAAGGTAGAAAATTATTTGAATAATACTCCAATTACAAGGCAAATTAGGTGTCAATTTTACTTCTGACTTTTTAAAAATTTACAAATCTGTTCATTCAAGTCCACCCTAGGATTTAAAGGCATTAGCTAATCAACTTTACAATTAGCAACTATCTTCCAAGAGAGAGAAAGGATATTGCTAAAAGTCTACAGTAGTTCATATGTAGTTTTTCATAAAAAAGGAATTTATTTTGCTTTCCATTCAGTTAGTTAACTTAATTTCATAGTGTCTAAAGGAAACAGAACAAAGGATGTAAATATCTTCTGGTGTTGCTAAATCGGGGACAGAAGAGCTCTACCACAAAAGACACAGAAACAGATTTGGAAGTATCTATATGCCTGTATATAAATACATTCAAGTAGCTATTTTAAGACAATTTTTTACATCTTGTTTATATTTTAACAAAGCTATTATTCTCCAAGAATTAGTTTTGTTATGTTTGGATACAAACATACCCCAAAACTCTTAAGAGTTAATAGAGGACAGTGTTTGTTCCTTCCTATAATTTGGTTGTGATCTGAAATAGTACTCATGAAGTCTCACATAGAATGCCATGGTTTTTAATTGGTTTAAAGTCATTGTTTAGAAGACAGGGGGAAGATCAGGGGAAGTTTTTAGAAATGGGATCTAGAAATAAGATTTAGGAGGAATGCATTGCAAAATAAGATAGAAGTTCAAGGACTAATAGAAAAGGTATTTATAGAACCACAAAGGGCAAAATTTTTAGTTGTTGATAGATATGAATCCCATGTTGTTCATACCCTCTCATAGAGTGTGTTTATGGCTTGCACATATGAGAAAATCATATGTTCAATTTTTAGGCTATGTCTTCATAATGATAAGATAAATATCTAGTACAACTGAAGGAGGGGAAGGGAGCAGCATTAAACAGAGCAAGTCTGTGTAATTAAAAATGTCACTTGGTGAGTTTGTGCAATGAAACATTGGTGGACTGGCTTAGTTTCCAAAAAATAGTGCAATTTTTTTATATTCTGAAATGCTTCATGGATTATATATGAACATACCTAATGTTTTAGGAGAATTATCTCCTCAGAGCTGTAATCACAGCATGAATCAATAAATATAAATACGGTAGGATATCAGTTCATAAGCTGGAAAACTTAGAAGCCTCTATACTTTGCTGATTTTCTAATAACTATACAGACAGATGTCAAGAAAGTTCATTCAAAAAAATCAGCTGGGGAGACAGTGGGCTGCCCTAACTAATCAAGTACTGGATTGTTGTCTCTAGTTTCTTCAAAGGCACAGGTCACTATATTTAACAGACTAGTACTCAAACAACAAAGTTATTATTATAATTAGTGAAATACTCTTCATATTTTCCATTTTAATATACCCTTTATGTACCTCATTTTTAGAAGTTTCCAGTGTTTTATTACCATTTACACCTGGCTACTAGATTTTTCTCCATTTAGTATGCAAAAGTGTTCGACAACCTGAACTGTCCAGGCTTAAAATTTAAAAATAAGTCTTTGGACCCTTCAACTGAGACTTAAACAAGGTATCAGAATGTACTTCATAATTCACTTTCTGTCTTTTTTCATCTCCCTCTCCTCTTTTTCATCGTTCATTTACACATGGAAGGACCCCATGTACCTTATTGCTCTGTTTGGCTTTTCTCATTCTCACTTTCATTATCACCACAGAGGTCCTAATTTTAAACAACAAAAAGAGTATTTGTTTCTGACTTTTACTTCTATTCTTATATATTCCTAGAAATATTGTAAATAAATATTACAGTTAAAATATCCTAAAACTGTCCTTGAATAATACTGCAGTGTTTACACTGCCACCTTTTCACCTGTATGCACAGCTTATGATCCCCACAATTTTTACTATAATTTGAAATAATAACAGATGGATGCAGATGCCTGTAAGGTATTGGAGGTGATTTTTTAAAAGGAATGATCAAACATTGCATTTCATATTCAGTCCGTAGCTTCAGTTAAAGTACAATTCCAAAAGAAGTCCTATAAGAAAAAATCTTAGAGTGATTATTTCCAAAATTGATTTAATTCTAGATTCATCAGCACTTCATGTCCTTTGGACACTTACCCCAGTTTCATCTTCCTGTGGGTTAACCATTAAACAAATATTACTCCTCTAATTAACTTTATCTCTGTGTTTCTGTATGTTTATAAAACTGTCCTGATAGCTGTAGAATGGTAAATTGGATAAAATGACAGTACAAGATATAATGAGAACCAGGATATTCTTCTCACATGTAAATGCTGTATTAGACTGTTGTTGTACAGTGAGACTGTAAGGATGTTCTGTTCCTACAGCAAATCTGGAATATCTTTCTGTGTCATTGTCTATTTTTAAGCAAAGCAGCAGCTTTCAGGAATTAGCATAGCATAAACGTTTTTTGCCCCATCCTCAAAGAGAAGGACATGAGATTGTTCAGTTCTGTTTTCACATTTCATCCTTATTCTGTTCCTGAGGGCTTTTATTTATTTCAGCTTTCTTTCTTTCTTTAGTAGAGGTGAAATTAAAGTGTCCTCCAAACAAAAAAATGCATTTTGACTTTCCTGACAATAATTTTATGGAATATTTTTCCTCTGGTGTATGGTGCTAATTTTGAAAATTTCTGTACTCCCAATCAAGCCAGATCTCATTACAGTAAAATTCTTGACCATTCCTTATTGGTCAATGAGTAAAATTCCATTTGGGTGTCATTAAGTCAATATTCTTTCATTTCTCATTGGCATTTAGTTTAGTTTACCTCTATCAACATTTTCTGATAATTCTGTAATTACTCATAATTTTATGCTACCTTTATCCAGATATTTCCCAGTAATCTATAATAAGGACACCCAACATCTCACTGCAACAATTCCCTATAAAAGAGAAATGCTATTCATTGCGACTGAAGAAAACATCTTTTAACTTCATACAAAACTTTCTATTCAGTTGCAGAAACTTTTGTCCTCTTACACAAAAGAAAGTAGGAGCTGTTAGAGAAAGAAAATTATTTGATGAAGTTAATATTTGAATATATGGATAGAATGTAATTTCAATATTTTAAACATATCATGAGATTAAAGACCTTTCTTCACAGGCTGTCACTATTGCACTTCTCCGTGCCTTCACTACTCACAAAATTGACCACTCAAACCTTTTAGTACCACACACGCTAGATGGTTGGCTAAGTCTTCTGCAGATGCATGCCATCTGAGTGCTGCCATCGTAGCTGTTAGTAACAAGACTCATAGTTCACATTTCTCCTATCTTGCAATCTGTACATTGGCTGTCTTTTTGGCAGTGTATTGATTTGGAAGTGATAGAGTATCATTTGGAAGCAAATTGTGGAACATAAAATGACCCCAAGTACATATTGCATTTATTTCTTTTCTACCTTCATATATGCCTAGTATCTACAGCTTCCTTATTGTTTAGGTTTTTCATGCTTTATTTTTCAACTGCAAATTAGTTGTCAGCTTAGCAGTTTCTTTTAAACTGCTGAGCAGCTGGTGGATCTCCTCTTCCTACATACCTTCTCTTTTTCAGCCAATCACTCTTCAAGCTGATATGAGTTTTCTCATCAATAGAGGTTTGATCTTAAACTGGAGTTTCTTGTAAAGATAATTTTCCTTTATGTTTTTCAAGTTTCCTTGTGTTTTTGATTGAACTGTAATAGCTTTTTAGTTTGGGTTTGTATCAAAGATTCTGGTCTTGAAGTTTCCAAGGCACTTATGCACAAGCATTTTGTAGGCTGATTCTAATGTGTTTAGGTACTGTCTGTGTACCAAATCATGAGTCTAGGGATTTAAATAGCCAGCCATGTACATGCACTCCTGATTATAGTAGAACTTCCTAAACTACATGATAACTACAATAATTGCATATCCAACTGAAGCATTCAACTGTGTATTTTTGCACACAGGGTGGTAAAACTAATTTTGTATGCATTGAGTGTTTAAGACTATATTATAGTAATTGGTAATCATGGATTTGTGGTAAATTAGCATGTAAGCTATTTTTTGCACAATACTTCAGAAATCCTTGCAGAAATAAGGTTAAAAAGTTTCTTTTCTTTTGTTTATTCTTTTGTAGATTAAGCAATCTCTATCTTGTCTGAAGATAGATGTTAAAATAGTGGCTCTAGTTTTTCAGTTTGGTGAACTGTATTTTAATGACTAGACTTTCTATTTATTAAAAAAAAAAAGGTTAGAAATGGTAGGCCCAAAAGGAAATCATTGATATAAACTTAAGCAGAAATCCTTTCTTTTCCCCTTTTATGTGCTTACATGCATTTGCCAAGAATAGACTATTCAGCTCCCAAGGATAATTGGTCTGTTTCTAGAAAAGGTTATTTCTTTAAATTGGTGATTCAATCTGTTATGAAGCTCATTTTGCAGCTCATACTTTAAATTAAACCCTGGGGCTCAGCTAACCTCAAGATCCTGATGATATGAGAAATTTATATTGTATCTTACTGTCATGGTTTCAGAATGGTATTCTCCAATTTAGTACTCCCACTAAAACCACGTGCCAATTTCCCACCCCTAATTCACCTGGAGGCACAAATAACAAAGATCACGGGTAGAGATAAGAACAATTTACTGGAAACAGCAATGAGATAGGAAAAACAAACAGTAACAGCAAGAATATTCTTAACAAAAGGTATAAGAAAAGAAAAGGATTTACACAGAAAGCCAACAACAACAAACAAAACTATACCTGATGACTCCTCTGCCACGTTTTCTCAACTAGAAGGAGCCCCATCTCCTTGAAGTGAGAGTTCCTTCCTTCTACCCTCCAAAAGACATAAGGTCTTATACGATAACAACTAGGCCTTAGCCATGCCCTCTCCTATCCACTGCAGAAAATTTACCCTGTCCTGGCTGGAACCAGGACACATACCTTTTGCCATAATGAATAACGAGAGGAAGCCTAATGCACTGTGAAAGATGAAGTTCAGCGTATTTTTGATTGTATTTGCTGTAAGGATGTTTATCTCTTCAAATACCAAAATAATTATCTAGAGCTTCCATGATGCAGCTAGATTCTTTTTAGACAAAATATTGACAAAACCAAACAAACGATGCTACTAAAAGTAATTTAGAGTCCAGGAAACCTGCTACTTGAATCCTGTAGATCAGGAGTAGAAACTTGTGGAGGTACATGTGAATTAAATCCAGTCTATGTTCATCTTTGCATATGCAGTAACATAGAGCAAAATATGAGGAGTGAAAGAGTGGTTATTATTTTCAGTATTAGTATTCTTTACAGAAGGAAGTCAATAGGGTTATTTAAGCTGATACCTTTGTACATTATCCATAATTAAGGCACTGTTCACAGCACTTTGGATTGAGATTTTCAAGACTGAGATAATGTTCTGTTTGCTGCATGGCAGTATGTATATGTACTTAGTATTCAACAAACCCAGAGGCACTTTGGAGAAAAAGACCCCTCCCTTTATTCCACCCTCTCCCTGTCAGTTACCCCATCACAGTAGGCTAGAATCATGCTATCTCTTCTTTATTTATCACCTGGCTTCAGCATTCTTTCTGTCTTCACAGAAGGGATGGAAAGAGCCTTCCAAATACTTGAAGCACTGCTGTGTGTGACTTTCTCAAAGAAGGGTTGCCCTTCAAGTTCAAGAGCATCTAGAAACACCCTTTCAGAGTTGGTAAGTGCTCCTAATCACAAAAGCACTTAAATAGCAATGATGCTTCCACCTCACCCTAAACACTAAAAAAATTAATTGTGTCCTGTCCGTCTTCCCTAATGTTTTCTCATTTCTCTTAGGACAAGGTAGCTTCCAGGTTCCTGTCTGTCTCTAAATTTTAATGGATGTATACAATGGACAGTTCCACATCTCTTTCCACTTTGATGTGTATGGACATCTCTGCTTATACAGAACTCCTCTAACAATTTCAGTAAATTTTTTGCTGTCGCAAGTCGAGCTTTCTTGTTGGTTTAGGATTATAAAATATTAGCACAGATGGTGTGAGCACAGCAAGGGAATGAACCTCACAAAGGTTCTGGACACAATTAACTATCATTTGTGAATTAACTATCCACATTGTCCAGGATTTCAGCCTACAGATTTGTACACCATAATTATTAGGCTGCTTCTGAGTGGGAGAAAAATATTAAGTGTCTATGATTTAGCAGCCAAAGAAAGGAAATAGTTGATTTGCAACTGTCTTAAAAATTGTGTATCAACAAGAAGATACTCAAAGAAAAAAACATGTATATGTACACTTACTTATGTAGTGATAGAACATGTGAAGAACTGAACAAATGCATTTAAACCTTGAACATTTAATTTTTCTTTGGTAGACAGAGTACAGTAGATTAAAGCAATACCTTTTATTGGAGCAACAAAGAGCAGCCAGACTTTGAGACCAGAAAGGTTGTATCTTCAGTTTCCACCTGATTGATCTTGCCCTTATAGATCAGATCAACTACAAATATTTTCTGTATGCTTTGAATGATACTTTTTTCCCTTTGCGACTTAATATTTCTTTTTCTGATCAATAATAAAAGAAGAATTTTTGTAGAGAACTACAATGAAAGAAAAATGTAAGGAAAGCAATTCTTTCATAGTAGCCATCTGACTGATAATAACAGCAAAATCAGAACTATTTTTAATGATGGAAAATGGAATTAAATGCTGAAACTACTCCCTTTTGTTGCTTTAGTGTACCCCAAAATTCATTTTGGGGTGTTTTTGAAATCAAGAGATTGCACGTTAGAGTCTGAGACTACCCAATGCTCCCATCAAAAGCATATTACTTTAAAGCATTAAAAACAGTCTAACTTTGTTCTCTCCCCTGTGCTCAACCCTGCTCCCCATTCCCCTCCCCCAAAATTGACTATACTTTTCCTTTAACCTTTTTGCTATCCAAAGAACTTGAAGGTAAGTATTGTCCCTAAGGCTATGTGACATATGTCTCAGCACATTTACAGTTGTAAGAATTTTTGCATTCCTTTTTAATTCTCCCACTTCAGTGATTACACAAACCATTACAATTTTAAAAATGGTTCACTTACTCTTCAATCAGAGGAAAAAAGCAGCAAGTTTTCAAAAAAAGTTTTATTTGTTTGTTTTAAATGGCAGGTCACCTTAAAATTAAAGCTGATGGATATGGAAAGAACTCAAAACGCTTCTTTTATTTGGCCTCAAATGGCAGATGGTGACTGAAAATCTAATCCTCCATTTTAAAAGTGTTAAATAATATTTTTCTATCTTTTAGAAGGATAGCATGGGAAATAAAACATGTTTCTGATTATTATTCCACTTAAGAATAGCTTCCTCCACCCTTACAGTATATTATGTGTGCTCTGTTTCAACTAGAAACACCTATATTTTCATTATTTTGAAAACTGAAATATACAGCCATTCTGACGCCAGTACAATTTAAATAACAGTACAGGTCTAATACCTTTGTGGTGCTTACAATATTGCTTATATAGCTACCTATAGAGAAGTTACTATTAAATACTAGTTAATTTTTTTTAAATACGCCATCACAAGTTCATGGTTTCTTACATGACCTATATAACTAGTTTGTGCTTAGCCATCTCCTCCCAAACTTTTTAAGACTGTGACCACATACAGCCTAAAATCTTTAAATAAGGTAGCATGGCTATGTGTGTCTGTTGCTTTAAGGTGTAGAACATGTATACTTAACAGTGGAAAAGAAATTAATCTGCTTAGGACAAGGATCTCTAGATGAAAATATGAAGTTAATGGAGGAAACAAACTCTGTAATTCCTGGTTCTGCAAATAAGAAATTATGCAGTTAGGATAATAAATAAAATTTTGACAATGCTTTATTTTAACGGCACATGAATTAAAACTGCATTACAATGAAATTGCTGCAGAACATCCACATTAATATCAAATGAATTCATTATGACCAGCACCAGTACAATGAATACTAAATGAATTAATAATAATGAACCACTTAAAGTGTTACCTAATTGTTTTATTTCATTTTTATGTATATTTTTGTCCAAATTTAACTGTTAGGTTAATAGACAATGACATCTAGTAATTCATTTCAACACCAAGTGTTTGTAAGTGATTACTTCCACACCAGATTCAGTAAAGCCTGCTGCATATCTAACATTGATCAAATGTCTCTAAAAGACCCACCTATTGCCCCAAATATTTTGAATCATGTTGATGCAAAATGGTCAGCCAAGACACATTAAAGATTCAACAACTCCTAATGGTCGGTGATAATCATGTTCCTTGAAATGACAATTCACCTCTCTTTCAAGAATCCTGAGTGCTTTATACAGGTGGTTATTAAAGATATCCTACAAACAAAGAAATGGGTGGAAGCACATTAGATGGTTTTTTGGCGATAACTGTTTCTCTGTAGTCACTAGCGGAAACCTCAAATCCTCACAAAATTTGTTTTGTTTTCCTTAGTCTGTCCACTATTATGATCGTTCATTGCCTTACACACATTATGACATATTTTAACTTCATTATCATCTAATCTAATCATAATCACCTAATCATAAATCATTAATATATATCATGTAACCTTATGAAACATATTTTGTAGCATTTTGACTCATTAGGAATTATACCCTCAAAGCCAATGCACGCTGTTTCTCTATTTTCTATCAGCAAAACCTATATTTCTTTACATTCCTTTAGAATTATGTTCCATTACACCAATCCCAGTAGAGTTTATGGTAGGGAATCTGGATCAATTCCTCCATGGCTAAGAACAATAACTGCTGCTGGAGCATTCATAACACTAAGGAGAAAACACACTGCTTTGTGAAAGGTTTATTTTTTTAACATGCTAATTCACTTATACTTCCACTTATAAAGCACCCATAAGAAAATACATTTTATACTGGGGGAGGCAGAGAGTATTTTAATTAAACAATTTCGTAATGCATATAAAGAATTCAAACATCAGAAAGAAAAATGTGAAAACTTTTCTAGTTTCAGGTTTAGTATCAGGCTACAGAATGCTATCTAGTAGTTCTGAATAAGTGGAAAATCCAAAGCACTTTAGACCAAGCAAACATAGGGATATGCTTTTAAAACAAATATTTTGCTTTCATTTACTTACTAGTTTTTAAGAAGAAACAATATCTTCTACACTCACAAAATACATCAAATGCTTACCTATTGCAGTTTACTACAAACTTGGGTTTGGGTTGGGGTTTTTTTGGGCATTCTAAGATTCAAAGGTCCTTTAGCTTTCATGGAGAATTAGAATTTTTAGAAAACAATATTTTGCAATTAAATTTTTTTAAGTCTTTCTCCATACAAATCAAGCATTGAATCAAATCTGTGCTACCAAATAGTAAATTTGGTAGCACAAAAAATTTCATTTTTTGGCATCTGTCATTCAGTTGTGCTGGAGGTGTAAAGAAGTAGTAAGGTTAGGAGGACTGTTCATTTTTCTATTTTTCCTTACAATTAATCTGATTCTTAAACTCAGCTTTTGTGCAGCTGCCTCTTGAATTTTCTTGGCAATTATGTTACAAAATAAGAGAATGGTCAAGGTAAACTAGGATTGCCAATAAAGCCTGTTGCAATCCAGTAACACCACCTGAGTGAAGAGTGCAGCCAAGGTTAGACTTCAAGGTCATACAGGGACTTCAAAACAAGGAACAGGTGACAGACTTACTGTTGTGTCCACCCAGGCCTTAAACACAATTTGCATCCTAGAGTTCCATTTAATATTTTTCTTTCATAAAATCATAGACCCATAGAGTGGTTTGGGTTGGAAGGGACCTT
>VXBC01012671.1:154065-165044 GCA_013399945.1 Ploceus nigricollis | reverse complement strand
GCATAACACAGGAAAAAACAAACTGGAATAACTAGGGGGTCACTGGAACATACCATAAAATAACAGAACATTCAACTTAATAAACTTACACACTACAACACATAGTGACAAATTTACACGCCAAGAAAACTACTACATGTCCCCACAAGGTCCCAGAAATCCTTCTGCAAGCACCACATGGAAGTTAAGGGCCCTCCACACAACACATACCAGCTCCCATTGCAGTTCAGCAGGAAGGAGACCTGAGAATTCCAACCTGGATGCTCCAAAGTGGCTCCTCAGCAGTTTCTCTCATCCTGGCTCCAGCAGGAGGAGTAATAACTCAGAGGAAGGTGCAGTTGTGGCTGTGCTAACAGAACAGCACCCATGGGATCAATAGGCTCTCAGTGAGACAGCTGTATTCCCCCCAGATCCCCCACCTCCCCCTCCTCTGCTCCCCCCCAAACAGCCTCACCTGCCAGCAGAGACCCAGGAGGCCTCACCTCTGCCTGGGCAGTCACCGCTGCCCCTGGACATCACCTCTGCTCCTGGGCATGACCCCTGCATGGAGCTGATGTGCAGGGGAGCACCAAGACCTTCCTCATCACCACAGACCAACACATCCCCTTCACCTCAGGGACTCCACAGCCACCAGCACCACCAAGCTCAGCACCACCAGGCTGTTGGGTTTGTTGTGGGTTTTAAGCCTTCTTTGATCTTTTTCTTGTACTCTCAAAGTCATAGGAAACATTTTTCCTGCTGCTTCAAAGGCCAGAGCTGGCACAGAGGCCCCATGCAGCAGACAGCCCAGCAGGACAGTCCTAAATTTCACTGTGACTCAGCTGCACAGATGACCCATGTGGGTTCCAGCCCGTGGCCCCACCACCTAAAAAAACAGCTGCATCCCTACAATGTTCCTGCAAAACTGACAGGCAACAGCAGAAGGGCCAGGGCTGAAGCACCTGCTCTCACCAACAAACTTCGTTGTTGTTAAAAATAAATCTGAAGTTAACAACACACAGAGGTTGCCACCAAATCCCCACCACTTCCTCATCAGAAAGTCCCCATCCAAGCAATGCCCCGGGAGGCAGCTTACACCTGTTCAACAGACCAACAGGAATATAAACCAAGGCAGCATAAAAAAAGATAACGCAGGTTAACTACCTGCTCATCAAGTCAAAAATCCGGTTGATTTAATCAGCCCATCAACAGGGATAACACAGCACTGGGAGCCAGCCTCCCTCCTCCCCAGGTGTGCTTGCCATCACATCCACGCACTCATCCTGAGAGATGCTGTGGTCAGCATATCAGAGCTGTTTAGCCACAGCTTTACTTCTGCTCCTCTCCGGATTTTCCAAGGGAAAAAGGTGTTCCAAACTTTGCTTTTGAAGTGCTCCCAAGAAGGATGGAGGTCACCCCGCTCACAGACAGCCCAGCTAAGTCCAGCGGGGCTTCTGCAATCCCCATAGGTTCAGAGGAGACCACTAGATCCACCATTCATCCTGCATCCCTTTGATAGCAACAGCCAAAGAAAAAGATACGTGACAACCCCCGACATTACATAAAAAAGCTGTTGGCAAAATGAGTTACAGAAGCAGAAATCTGCAGCAAAGTAAAGCCCGGGGGACAAAAAGTGATTTTGGTGCCAATCTGGCAGCACCTTCATGAGCTGACCACGGCCACAGAAGAATCCAAACCACTAAAATTCTCATTATGACAACAGATGATGCTGACACTGTTACACAGCAAAGGCTTTTCTGAAGCCAAGCACTCCTCCCGACGAGCCCCTGCCCAGCGTTACTGATGGCTTTGACAGAGCCCATTGCCGGATCGCAGCTGCCCGCAGCACTCCCGAGCAGCCCCGGGAGATGCAGAGCACAGCGAGAGGGCTCTCGCCACATCAGAGAGAGCTCCGAGCCAGGCGGATCTCGCACTGCCTGCGACGAGCTCTTCAATCGGGACAGGTCAATCGGCAAAGATCTCTCTGGACACAAGCCTCTCCCTGGGAAAAGGAGCGGAAAGCCCCGAACTGTGTGGGAGGCATCCACAGCCTGGGCTAGCCAAGGGCTGGGGTTACCCAAGTATCCCACAGCCGCAAAATAACAAAAAAAAAATTTAAACCAGAGTGGAAACAGCGTTTTTCTAGTCCAGACCTCAGGCTCTGCTTTAAAAAGAGCACCTGAGCCTCCAATTACCACCACGATCACTTTTTAAGAGCAAACCTTCCCCCTGGGAAGCGTGGGGCCCGTCGGGGCGCGGTGCCCAGCCAGGCCACCAGCCATGTCACCTTCCCTGGCTCCATGAGGAAGCGGGCGCGTCCCATCGCACCCCTGCCAAGGGATCTCATCCAGGAGTTGTGGAACAAAAAGGACTCTGGAAATCGGACACCGCGGAAGCGTTCCGGTGAGTTACGGCACTTACTCTGGGATTCTGTGATTCTAGGGACTGCATCCTCCTCCCCCTCGACCCCCTGGTTTAGGAATACAGGAGGGGAAGAATTATTCCAGGGGGATCTGGGGAGGCTGAGAGTGTTTTGACGGAGCGCACGGAGGGCGAGGCCACCGCCGCGACCCACGGGCGAAGTTCCCCCTCCAGCGCGGAGAACCCGGGCGGGTGAAAGGCCGAGGGACCGGGAGGGGACTGGGACCCGCGGTGGGACGCCGGGGATGCCCGATCNCATTCGGTTCCCTTCGGCTCGGCTTTTAGAATTATTTCTTTTTCTAAACAAACAAACAAACAAACAAAAAAACACACTTCTTTTTAATAAATATTTATTCTTTCCGACCGCTTCCCCCGCGGTCCTCAGCATCCCGCCCAGCTCCGGCGCCCCCTGGACAGGGTCCCCCCGGCAGCATAGATTGGTGCTGCGTTTGGGAGTTTGTTGCCTTTTATCCATGTCCCTTTCTCACAGAAGAAGAGTAAGTAAGCCGCAGGCAGGTGCCCCTTGGTGGTTTTCGGGTCTTCCATCCCCCACCGGGCTCTGGGGATCCCCCACACTTTGAGGAGTAAGGGACGGCATCGCTAGGGTGTCCTTTGCCAGGACACACCTGTTCCTGGGACAAGAGTATTGCCCTCGTGAACCCACTGGAAATCAACTCAAGAAATGTACCAGGGATAGGTTTTTCTCTGTCTTCTGCCTGCCGGTGGGTTTGGGGTCCTACCAGCACGACTACTTCTGGGTGCTGCTTGTGTGCCAGCCCTACAGCGATGGCAGGAATTCCAGCTTCCACAGCAACAGCCAAAAATTGATCCCAGCCCGTCAATCTGTAGCCATGCTGCCTCCCTCCATCCCACAGGAGTGCCTTGTTCTGTAATTCATGCTTATACGGCACTTTTAGAGCCTGAGAAGGAGAATGATATGCAAAGTGTTCCTAATTAACCACTACTGCTATTCTTTATCATTCAAGGTATTTTGCATATTAACTGAGCAGGCAGAAACCACACTCAGCGGATCCTGTTCCCTGTCACAGTTGTTTACTCCGTCACTGGGATCCCTCCTCCCGTGGTTCCAGGCTGTGCCACTCACACGGCACCCACAGCCTTTCCTCAGAGTGATCAGTGGTGGCATCTCACGCTCTGCTCCTTGTCCCCTGCAGGATAAAACTCTTCCCCTCTGTCATATTTTCCCTCTTCCACCCCAGAGCCTGGCAGGGAGCAGTGCTGATTTAGTGGAAGGACAGCCAGCATTGCAGATACCTCTCTTTTCCAGCTCTGATATCCTTGATGAATCAAAAAAAAATATTGCAGGTGGCTCTGGAGGGAGTCTGGGAAGGAGGAAGGAAAGAGAGAAAACTGCACCGTGTCTGGAAATTGCCCTGGGAAAATTTGACAGCATAATCCCTGCAAAGCCTCCAAGAGAGCTTAGTCAGGCAAACAAAACTTGCACCTCTCATTTCATTAAATCAACTGCAGAAACAAAACGTGGAGCACTGGTGGAATTAGAAGCAAAGCTTTCAGTGAAGCTGGGGTAGCAGTGATAGCCCAGAGGCAAGGCACAGCCATTCCCATGAAATGCCAGCTGATGTCACATGTGATTCTACATTAATCTAAAACTTTAATTAAACTCGGAAACTAAAAACCCCAAAATACATACAGAATCCCTGAAGTACATCCTAACTGCTGAGTTGCTGGAAATTGTCTCTTCCAGGAGATAGAAGCTTCTTTCCACTTGGGAATCAAAATTTGTGTTAATCAAATTTAACAGGCACGGGCTCTTAAATAGCAGTTTTTGGTACTCCCTCTTACATTCACATGGAAGGCACCTTGAGGTAAAAATTAACTAAATACCAGGGGGTTTTCCCCTTTAAGCACAGCCAGTGGATTCTTTACAAGTACAGGATGGGTTGGAGTTCATTTTAAGGTCCTGGCCTTGTCCCTGTATTGTACTGACACATGGAGACCCCAGGAACAGATGGATGGATGGACAGGTGATGGCACAGGCCAGTGAGGAGCATCAATTCTGACAGCTCTAAATGTTATCACAACAGAGCTGGCTGTTGCTAAGTACAACCCCAGGTCCTGAATTTTTGCATGCAAAGATGTCCCAAAAACCTCAAATCTGGATTTCACTCCTCCTGTGCCACACAGAAGTCACCACGTGCAACATCTGGACACAATCTGGGGTCTGACAGAGTCACAGTACCCACAGTAACCCTGTGCACGGTGCAGTGTACAGTGGTTGCACTGGCTGTTTCTGCAACAAGGGTTCCTACCTGGGTTAAAGTAATGATAAATTATTCCAGGTGATAAAGCAATGAATAATTAACACTCCTGCAAATAGAACTGATTCTGTCCAGAGTCCTGCAGCCCAGCCCCAAGGAGCAGGGACCAAGCCAGCACCATGCCATAGGGCATGGGGAGCCGCTCCAGAGCTCATCATCTTGTGTGTGGCCAAAAACATCCCATGGAAAGCCCTGGGGTCAGTATAAAACCCCTTGTAAGCAGATGGGTGCATGTAGAAAAGTCTTAAAACCTTGGGAGATGCTGAGGATTCAAACTCTGGAGTGAGTCTGGGATGATGTGATCAGGGACTGGCATTCCCAGCCCTGCCACAGGCAAGTCACCCACGCACTGCACACCTCTGCTCTTCCTCTGTCACCATGACGAATTTAATTAAAAAATACTGGGAAGAATATTTTGCAGAGCTCTCGTACATGTCTAAGTGAAGAGGCTGTGACTGCCAGGTTTCTAAATGCCAGTGGTTCTGTCTCTGCGTGGCTCAGAGCCCTGGTGCAGAGCAAGCTCAAGCCTGGGCCAGGCTGCTTCCCTCACCAGTGGTGTCCCTCCGCTCGGGGTGTAATAGCTGGTTTCCCTGTGGGATTGCTCACTGGGGCAGGAAATGCCACAGGATTTCAGGAGCAGCAGCTAACACTCCGAAGGTTCCCGGCACCTGCAAGCCACAATTCCAGCTGTGTTTAGCTTGTTACTGCCTGGTGACCTTAAGTCAGAGGTGTAATATGCGCACTGGCCCGAGGCAGGCAAAGGCACGACCAAGCTTTGCAGCACGTTCTGCTTGGTGCCCTATTTACCCAGTTTACTGCAAGGAGATCCAAGGAGCTGGAAGAAGATGGAAATCTGCAGGATTAAGGAAACCCTTCGGTCTTGAGAGAGAAAATCATTCTTACTGCATCACTCATCTGTTGGGGGCAGCAAGAAGGTGCCTCTCAAGGAGGCTCTGACCCAGCCAGCCTCACCTGTTCTTCTGGACCAACCTGAATCCTGTAAAGCACTTGGCAGCAAAGGGTTCAGCCCAGCAACACGCTCACCCACCAACAGTTTTGTCTCAGAAGAGTTTAGTTGCCTGTTATCCCATGGGAATTCACTCCTGCTGAAGGCAAACTTCTTCCAGTCTGATCTTTTAATCTTGTGCAGACCTCATGTTCATTGCAGAGGAAATTTGCCTCCAGGAGCAGGAGCTCAGACATTCTATAAATGTTTGATAGCTCTGACCACCTCTTATGAGTTATTATTTTATTAAAAAAGGAGATTTATTATGGTTCTGGATGACTTGAATTCACAAAGCTCACCAATGTGGTATTTTTTTTCTCTCTCATATCGGGTGTACCCAACAAATGTCACAGCCTTTAATAACATGCTTTAATTAATCCTGGAATTCTGGATGTGCTATTATCTTCATTTTTCAAAGGGAGATCACAATAGTAAAGGAAAATCTACATTGCTTGCACGGGCTACTCCAGGAGTCTGTGGCAGACCAGGAAATTAATCTCTTAATCATTCTGCCAATTCGACTCAGTGGTGGGAGCACAGACCTATGACTACCTCAGCTCTCTGCACTGATGAAACTATCTCCTTTACCTGGGATGGCTTTTCCCACTGGCAAAACAGGAGCAGCTCTGATGTCCTCTGTGCAGCTTTGGAGATGGCTGCTGAAAAGCACCATGTAAGGGCTTGACATCCTGGCTACCAGCCTACCTCTCCCAGCTTGAAGCTTCACCTTCCTGGAAACTGCCTTCCTCAGTACCTGTAGGACAAACCCTGTTTGGATCCAAGGAATCCAAGGAACAAGCCGTGAGAGGCACTGCTCTGGTTGGTCTGGCTCCCTGCCGGGATGGAAACAGTTCCAGTGGACTTGTCTCTCTCGATCTGGTGACTCAGGAAGTTTTGTCATGTAAGTAAAGATAAAATCCCACCACACTTGTTTTGCCCTCAGCAGGGCCAGGTTCTTCCACCATTTACACCCAGAATCAGCTGCGTTGCTGAAAGACAACTGATACTGCTTCAGATTAACACATCTCCACCTGGCCTTTTTCTCCACAGGGGACAAGAAAGCATTTGTCAACTTGGTGTCTGCTTTAAACCAAGAGGACACAACTTTGCAGGGTGTGTATTCCTGGTTTGTTCCAAGATGTCTGGGATCTAGGGTTCCTGAGCTCTGATCAGGAAAAAATAAAATAAATAATAATAATAATATAAATAATAAATAATAAAATAAATAATAAATCTCTGAGTGATTTATCAGCTCCTCTGTGCATCCATTCATGTTCTCACATAACAAAAACACAACTTGGTTTGCCAACAGGGAGCCACATGCTGAAAAGAAGGGTGGGAGGACAAAAATGGCAGAGCAAGTGATTAGTCAAAGATGGAAGTTTTGGAAGAAAAGGGTGAAAAGGCAGGAGCTGGAGGAAAGATGGCAGAAGCTGAAAAGCTGAAGGAGAGAGAAACAGCTGCAGATAAGCAGCAGCAAAGACTCATATGGAAAAATGAAAAAAAAGAACATAAAACATTTCCAAATGCCACAAAATCTGTGAGCAAGAAAGGATGAGAGGTTTTGCATGGGTTCTTCACTTCCCTCATCTGAATAGGACAGAGGAAAAACTAATGAAATACATAGCAAGGAGCTGGTCAAGGGCAGCACCGTGGGGAGCAGCTGGGTCACCCCTAACCATGTTCCTCATGTCACCCACTGCTCCTCCTGCATTAGGGCCAAGTTGGTGTGGGGACAGAGTGGCCAGCAAGGTGTCCCTGCTGCCTACTGCCAAAACCCACCAGCACCTTCCTGGGGACATCCAGCCAGCTTCTGTGCTACTGTCTTAAATTATGGTGGTACTCCGGCCCCCCATTCCATGTGTTCAGTGTGTACTCATCCAAGGAAGCCCAGAGAGGCAGAGGTGCCATGAAAATTATAGAGAATAAGCCTTTTTACGAGACACCTCTAACTTCAGCCCTGCATGCTTAATTCTGCCCAAGCAGAGGATGCACAGACTTGGGACTCCAGTATTCCACAAATCATTCAACAGCTACCAGAATCTATGCAAAAGAATATCACCTTTTTAATGTTCATCCCACAGTAAAATACATTCAGAGTTTTATACTTGGTATCTAAATACAAAGACAACAATTTTGCAAACGTTTTCAGTTTGAAAGGCATTTTAATAAAGGTTTACTGAAAGTTTTCTACAATTTTTTTTTGTGTAGATTAAAAAGAATACCTGTGCATTATTAATGTCATAATAATACACTACCATATTGTAGAGGACAGGCAGTATTCCGGAATTAAAATGTCAAGCACTTTGGATTGGATCGGATTTGTCAAAAAAAAATCCATGGGGGAAAAATAAACTTTAAAATACTATGTTTCTTGTAATTTCCAATTAAATGTTTTGAGTATCACAGTGGAGAGAGTTCTTCCAACTCAAGTCAGGTGTAAGCATCCTAAGAAAATGTTTTTAAAGGCAACTGAATGAGCTAAAATACCATAGAGAGTGATTCCCTTAGGAGTTAGGCATTAGTGCTCTTTCTGCAGTGGGGGACTTTATTTCTGACTTGTGGGGCATTGACAGAATGAACTGTATCTTTTCTTGGTACTCTCTCTCTGCTTCCATATTTGATTCATGTTCTTTCTTCCTCTTCTCTTCCTCAGCTTTTTGGAGCCACTGTTGATAGGCAATTTGAGATGTGAGCTGGTCTCTGTATTCTTTGGCCTTCTGTACTTTTCTGGAAATGCCAAATGAATAGGTTATTTAAGCAGTGTGGGTAAAAAGAATAAACTTTATTATTATTATTATTATTATTATGTAATCTGTTAGCATTCGAGCTTAGACTAAAGAACCACTCCAAGCTCCTTTTAGCAGTTATGAATAACTGCCACTATTAACCAAACGCTGCGTCCTAACCTTATGTGATTCAGAGAGTTAACTGCACTCTGTTGTGTCCTATAAGGCAGACTGTAAAACTGGTGCTCGACCAGAAAGAGGGAAAGAACAACTCCCTGTAATCACGGTGCCCTCCCTGCTCCTCACAGCCGTGGTGAGAGGATAGAGGATGAGGGTGCTGGGTCTCAGTCCATCCCTGGCTCAGGTTCAGTGCTGCTGCTGACACCCATCCTCACCCTCCTGCTGAGAGCCCTGCTGCACTGATATTCCTGCAAGTGGCTGTCAGAAGAAATCAATCTTCTGTTGCATCTCAGGACTCATGTACTGCTTCCAGTCCCCTCTGGAGAAGCAGGAGAAGTCTTACATGTTCAAGCCCTTCTGGAGCAGGAGTCACACAGACACTTGAATGCCAACACAGTAGTCAGGACTTGTGCACTAACTCAACAGAGCTGAGCCACAAACCCCTCCTGACACTGCTGAGTGCCATCTCTGCTAAGTGGAGCATATCCCAGCTGGAGCCCAGCGTGTTTCCTTCACAAGGGTGACATTTCTGCCACAGCCAGGAGATTGCTCCCAATAAAGCCCTCAGAGAACAGATATTGGCTCAGGAGGCAGCTACTTGTATCCCACGGACAAGAGTGGAGAAAGGGCAGGAGTACAAAAGGGGAGTAAGTAAGATAAGGCCCTTTGTCCAAGGGTTTGCATGACACCCAGAGGAACATTCCAGCTACTGCGTCTAAGGATCTGCTCATTCAGAGGCACTACAGAGAGCCCCGTGCAGCCCGGGTTACATGCTGCAGCCTGGTGTTTTGGTGGCTGACACAGGATTGTTCAAGGGATGTCTGTGGGTGGAGTTTAGCAATAAGCCCGGACACACTTGCTCTCCTGCAGCAGGAACAAGCAAACCTTTCATTAACCCTCCTCCTCAGACTTCTGCCACTTGTAACAACAGTCAGAGTATGAGGGGATGTGTTTAGGAAATATGATTGATGTAAGTCACATGATCATCAAAAAAACCAACACAAGGATATGTACCACTATCTTCTGAGGTCAGAATTAATGACTTAATACCAGATGCAGTATTACAAGTCTGGTCTTGGGCAGTTTGGAACTGATAAGTTTGGAACTGATAAGCGTGGTGGGAAAGCTTCTCTAAATAGAAGGAAGTCCCCCAAGTCTTCTAGAGTTATCAGAAAAAAAGAAACAGCTCTCTCACAAGTTTGAAAGATTGATCTGCAAAGAAATGACCCGATAACATAGAAGAAAAATACCTTGTACGTCTTTCTTCTTCTTCATATTCAAATTGTCTGACTGCTTCAGCCATTGCCTTCTTCTCTTCAGCAATCTCTATTTTCCTCTCTTCTTTTTTCTGCACTGGAAAACAAAAACAAAAATCCTTTTAGAAGGAAACAGTTCTGCTGAGCTTGAAGGGACAGTGAGACTGCATTTGGGCTAAGTAACCTAAATATTAGGTTTGAGTTTTTTTGTTTCTCAAGTGCCACACAAACAACAGCAAGTGTATTCTCAGCTTATTTATTTTTCATCCACTCAGAACTGGAAAGTTTTCACATTCGGGGCTTCATAATAATATAATTAATAACAATGACTGTTTGCCCATGCAATCCTTACTTTATTAGGCTTTGCTCTGGTGATGGCAATGGGGAATTAGTGTAATGAATGCCTGTAGGAGTGCATTTTGGGAACAGGTTCAGGGAGGGTCACATTGTTGTCCACTCTGTCACATCACATGTGCTGGGGCAGATGATGTCCCCAGCAGCAGGGTGCTGTACTGCCTCTGCCCAGACGTGTGTTCGACCACTTACACTTCTCCTTCATCTGCGACTGCCTTGTGTTCATGACATCTCTTAGCAGCTGAAATCGAGCCTCCCTCTCTTGTTTCAGTTTCTCAACCCTCTTGGCCCAAACCTGATCCCTCTCTTCCTTGAAGAGCTTCTCGTCTTCTCTTTCTTGCTCCTTCTCCCTCCTCAGCTGCTCAGCCAGATGATCCAGGTAAGTAAGTTGCTCCTTCAACAGCGTTTGCTGCAAACACACAGACGTTTGCAGATCTGAGTAAATTAGTTTTAAAAAGCCTCTCAAAACCTGAAGAAAAGTGGTGGTTCACAGCCAGTGTGGGAGCTGGGAGCCCAGAGTCCATTCCAAAACCTGCCATGGGAAAGAACTGCTCAGAATCCTCTACCTGGCCAGACCACAGGACAAATACAGAGTGATCCCTTTCCCCACAGCAGCTCAGCTGCCTACAACACACCCATTTTACAGACTTTCCACAGCTGACCAGGCTACTCCAGTACCACCTGCATTAAATAATATGATATGATATGATTGATATGATATAATATAATGTAATATAATGTAATATAATGTAAT
>VXBC01012671.1:137549-154024 GCA_013399945.1 Ploceus nigricollis | reverse complement strand
GAGTTGATACAACTTTCCTAATCTACAGGAGCTTCTAACCACCTTTCTTCTGTGTCCTAAATACCCTGAGACTCATTTGCATGCTGAAGCTGGACAATCTACTTGTTTTAACTTCAGGACATGACAGACATGTCCATTGATTTGTGGCATCTCCAAGAAATAAAACATGAGAGTTTGCATCTATCTATAGATCATTTTTAAATATTCTAAAGTCTATTAGTATTCATTAATTACAATAAGTTAAATATTTTCTTTCTTCTGCAGTTACAAATACTTACTACATCAGGTCCATGTAATAAAAAATAGTTTTCCAGCCTCTATTATGTCCATGCAGTGTAAGGATGATAAAGCTCAGGTGATTTATACACAATGAAATCAGCATGGAGGGACAAAATTCCAGGATTTCCTGAGAGCCCCCACTTCATTTATCCAGCCCGGTAGCCTTGCTGATTGCAAAGCAGGCTTTAAAGTGATGTGGTTTTAATAGCTAATGGGCTTCTGCAGAGCTGCAGGGTGCTGGCAGGAGGAGAGGCAGCAGGCTGTTCAAAAAAAGAATTATCTCGTTCAGGGAGAAGGGCTTGTGTCTGTTCTCTGTTATCCTGTGCAGTTCACAGGGCCACAGAACTAGTCTAGATGAGGTATTGCCCCACAGGCTCACAATGAAACAACTTACTTTTTTTTCTCTTATCCTCGCATATTCCTTGTCAGGGTCCGGAAAATCATTTTCCAATATCACCTTCTCTTCGGCAAGTTGAATTTGTTTTTCTGCATCAAGATGCTTCTGCCTGTCCTGCACTGCTTTGAGCCAAATGTCCCTGCATTCCTTCTGCTGATGTCGCTTCTTCCTCTGAAGGTCTTCATTTTCTTTCCTTAACTGGTGCAGCTCTTCTTCCTACAAGAATAAAAGTAGCCAGTTTGTAAAATCACTGCATAACTTCAAACTAAGTGGTGGCCAGAGTTAGTTAATTGCAATATTGAAGAGAAAAGCCTTGCTGGCAACACAGAATTAGTGTCATCCACTAGACTTGGTAAAGCCTGAACATTTTAGCATATCATTCACTAGAATTCAAGATTTTTATCCGTAATTATCACATGCACTTCAATACAGAAACGGTATTGTGCCGGGTGTTTTCCAAGTGTTTCAGGCAGATAGAGTAGTCTCTTTAGGGAAATCAGTATCATTGCAGCACTTTTGATCTATATCCAAGTGTTCATACACAGCCATAAGCACTGTCAAGTAACAGGGCCATGTGTTCCTGCTGTTTCTGTAGATATTATCTGTCCTCTGCCTGTGTTGGGTATTCAGAGCACTGCATCTCTACCAGTCATAAGGCTACACAAAGTCAGTGACTGGATCCTTGTGTTCTGATGGGCAGTTACTGAATTTCCATGGTTTCAAATCATCCCACTTCATATTGCAAAGAACTTTATATTCCACTTTGTATTGGAAAAATGTGCAGTGAAACCGAGTTCTTAAAAAAGAAACAATACAAATTGGAAATGCGTATTTGAGATCAAATAGGTATTTGTATATTCAAGATTATTTAGGCACAAAAAATTTCAAAAGTAGCATCATTAAGTAATTTATTCTGGACATCTTGCAATTGAATAAGTGTACAAGCACAACTGCACTGAAACATAGCCATAACACAGTGTGTGACCATCATTAGCATTGTATTATCTCAGAAATCATGCTTCTGCTGTCTCTAAGGCATACAGTTTTTTGTTAATCTGTTTTTAAATTAAATGTCTTTTTTGTAATGTGAATGAGTCTTTAAAAATGCCTTAGCATGTTTGTCATAAACAACATGCCTAATCTTCCCATAGGGAAGCAGAAGCTGCACTCCCTAACAAACATCCCTTTTTATGTTGGACATAAAGCACCCACAGGTTTCTTGCAGTATTTCAGAGCCAAAGCAGACTTTGTATCTGCCTGAACTGTCAAATTCACTTTCAGAAGCTGGTGAAACAGCTTTGAAACTCAATATATATATAATTTGAGGAATAGCGTTAGAAATCCAAAAAGCTTTGAACAGCAAAGGTGGAAACAAAGCACAAATAGTTAGCAGTCTGCTGTGCAAGTTGGCACATGTCTTTGGATGAATTCTAACATCAGTGAAGCTGTGTGAGAGCAGCCAAGGATGGGATCCATGAAAGTTTGTTCATTGAAGGAACGCAGCGTCATAAATGTGTAAAGAAGTGGTTACCAACCACCCTTCTGCAAGGCAGGACCAAAGTGCTAAGCCAGAAACTCTTGAAACTACAGTCAGGATAACACAAAGTCAATCACTTTCCAAGAATCACAATTCTTTACGGGAAAAATAAGACAAAGGAGAAAGGCAGCTAATGTAGTTAGTGTAGCTAAAGCAAAAATTGCTGTCTCTGCTTTGTCATCCATCTGTGAGATATCCTGGTGCACACATGTGGTTTACCAAATGGTAAAGGTGCAAGTTTTCCTTCACTAAATATTCTATTTTCATTGCAACAACCAGGAGAAACCTTTATGCACTTAGCTGTCCATTCACCCAGATGAAACTCCTGGTCATTAGGGGCTACCAGCCTGCAATGAAAGACTTGTAATGAGACCATCTGCCACATCCCTCTTCTGCTGAAAATGGATTACATTGCATTTTCCATACAGAAACTCTCCTTCAAGGAAAGCTTTTTTTTTCAGAGACTCAACCACTTCACCAGAAATGTATCTCCTTGACAGAGCTCCAGGCTGCTGTCTCCAGGGGCAGATGCAGAGTCTTCTATTCTAATAGTGCTTTTCTGAAAAGGCCAGTTATGGAGCAGCATTCTTTGCCTGAGAGGTTTGGCAGTGCCTTAGAAGTTCTTACAAGAAAATAATTCTGTTCTACATGTTTTTAAATAAGCAAAACATTAGTCTAGCTTGGAATATTTTCACAGCCAGCATTTTCAGAGCTTTAGATTCATTACTGTCTCATTTTTATAAAATGGGGAAGTATATATGATGCCAGCACCAGTTTCCAGTGTCTAACAGAGTATCCTGAGTGATCATTCAGCCTCTACATGTAAATAGCTGCATAATGAAGATTGAGTCTGAGCTAAATAGCCTCCCATAATTCAAAGTCAACACAGAATACTGAACTAGCAAGCCACACTAAAGCAGCAAAACTACAGCAGGAAAGATGGAAAAGGATGATGATAAAAGAAGGTAGTGGCTGAGCAGTTGGGCCAAGGTAGCCAAATGCCTCCTGTGATGTGAGCTCAACAGTAGCCAGGTCTAACAGGCAAGAGAGCTTAAGTGCTGCTAGCTAATTTGCTTAAAATATATATATAAAATAAATATTTCAGCTGGGAAACAAGACTCCCCTGCTATCCTGCAGGAATCTGGAAATCAAAAAACAACAAAGGTATTTGACAAAAGCTTTAAAATGTTTCCATTTCCCACAACACCTCTAAGAGACTGAGTGCCAAAACCCTTTAGAATGCCAAGTTTCAAAATATGTATTTCCCTCTGTAAACAGGAATGCCTTTGCCACAGCTCTGGAAAAGAGGTTTAGCTTAACAGCACAGGCTCAGATACTAATGGAATCAGTGAAGATACAAATAAGGTATGGATTAGTCTAAATGTCTAGTAAGCCTATCATTAGAAGGGCCTTCTGCCCAAGCCTGAACGCAGAACACCATGGAAATTACCAGCCTTTCAGCATCCTGTCTGATCTCCTGCTTCTTCTCCTCTCTGCGAGCGGCATGCACGGCCACCTGGGCTTCACGCGCATTCACCATCTCCCGGATCCGCGCTGCCACCTCCTGCGCCTTCAGCTCTGCTTCCTGGTCCTTAGCCAACAGTTCCTTCTCACAAATCTCTTCCAACTTCCGCTCCTGCATCTTCTCTTCCTTTTTCAGTATCTGTTTCAGAGTCTGCTGCGCCAGCTGGCAGTCACCCAGTTCCTTCTCACTCAGTTTTTTACAGTGTTCGCGATACTCATAACATCGGTTTCTGGAAGGCAACATAAAAGTGTTTTTTTAAAAAGTCTCAAAACAATAAGCAGGTCTGGAGGTGTGTGATGAATGAAGGCTCTCAACTCAGCAGGTCTGGAGGTGTGTGATGAATGTAGGCTCTCAACTCATCACTGCTCAAAACACAGGAACCCAGGACACCAATTATATCCCTGGTCTGACATTGATTCCTTGTGGAACCTAAGGAACCACAGAGAGCCTGATTTGATGGAGGTTTTGACATTAATGAGCTGAAGGATTTGAATTTGTAAAAAATGCCTGAATCAACTTCCTCACAAGGGGAAGTGAAGAGGCAGCAGTGATCTCTGCTCCCTGTGACCAGGACAGCACCCAGGGAACGGCTGGAGCTGTGCCAGGGAGGTTTAGGTGGAATATCAGGGAAAGGCTCTTCCCCCAGAAGGTGCTGGCACTGCCCAGGCTCCCCAGGGAATGGGCACAGCCCCAAGGCTGCCAGAGCTCCAGGAGCGTTTGGACAGCGCTGCCAGGGATGCACAGGGTGGGATTGTTGGGGTGTCTGTGCAGGGCAGGAGCTGGAATGGGTGATCTTGGTGGGTCCCTTCCAACTTGGGACATTCTGTGAGTTTAAATGAACACACAATATATCCACACATTGTATACAAAATGTGTACTCTACATGTAGCTGGAACATGGGGAGGTTGTGTGCATATATATCTTTTATTGACATATAAAACACATTCATGCTACACTTATTCAAACATGTAGATTGGTCTCTATTCAAATGAAGACTTAGAATAGGTTTGTAAGTCACCTGAAAGCTCATTCATATTCAGAAAATACTGCAACCGTGGAAATATGGGTTACACGGTTGAGCAGGAACCACCAGAAATTTATTAATTTTTAAAGTGAAGTTCTGTGGGATAATTCAGACAAGTTGCAATAAAAGCCTGGAGAAGGTAGAAAGTCAAACAAGTAATGCAGCTTTAAATTTTCATTTACTCCCTGCAACTGAGTTGCATATAAAGAGGTAATTTATCTTCAGTTGAAGAACACTGCACTAATTGCAGATTCTGCTTTTACTTTTGCAAACAAAGCACTACTGAGATCAACACATGCCATCAAACATTATTTAATTTGAACAATCTGCAAGCATTTTAATTCTGTTCTATAAACAGGATATAGATTTTCATGAAGTCAGAATGTGAAGCTGGCAGACAAAGGTGAAGACCTGCAAGTGTGAAGGATGTATAAAGTCTGAGGATGTGTGACAGACACATGTGAATGCTGTGAAGTGAAAAGATATCTCACAATTTCATGCTGAATGAAACTATCTATGCAGATTATTGCAAAGGTGTTTAGGAATTCAGAGAAGATATCACAGCCTGAATCATGAACAACTTCATGACAGAAGTAGTTACCTGCACAATGTGAAATACTGTGACACTACACAAGCTTTAGCTGATTATCCTGTGTAACAAAAATATTAAATATTCATCAGGCAACTACCTCAATACTATTACCAATCTCCATATCAGGGTAGTTATTTAATTTTCAGAGCAGAAGTCTCACCACATTTCCTCCCTGCTGGCATTCAACAGTTGCTGCCTCACATTTCCCTGGGGACAAGGACATCTCTCTATTCATCCTCTCAGCTAAAGCACCCAGTGTCATGGAGCCTGTGCTGAAAGGTGAAGGGCACTGACACAAACAGTGAAAGGGACAGCACTGCTGTGAAAACATTTCTATTCTGCTTGCTATTGCTCGACCTGCTCCAGCCTGAACCTCCCTGCCCTGAGCTGATCCCCCAGCGTGGGCAGCAGGGCAGGGGGGATTCTGCCCCTCTGCCCCTCTGCTCAGCTGAGACCCCTCCTGCAGAGCTGCCCCAGCCCTGGCTCCAACAGCACAAGGACGTGGAGCTGCTGGAGCCAGTCCAGAGGAGGCCACGGAGCTGCTGCCAGGGCTGGAGCCCCTCTGCTCTGGAGCCAGCCTGGCAGAGCTGGGGCTGTTCACCTGCACAAGAGAAGGCTCCAGGGAGAGCTCAGAGCCCCTGCCAGGGCCTCAAGGGGCTCCAGGAGAGCTGCAGAGGGACTGGGGACAAGGCATGGAGGGACAGGACACAGGCAATGGCTTCCCAGGGCCAGAGGGCAGGGACAGATGGGATATTGGGAAGGAATTGCTGGCTGTGAGGGTGGGGAGGCCCTGGCCCAGGGTGCCCAGAGCAGCTGTGGCTGCCCCTGGATCCCTGGGAATGTCCAAGGCCAGGCTGGACAGGGCTTGGAGCACCCTGGGACAGTGGAAGGTGTCCCTGCCCATGATAAAGATGACTTTGAAGGCCCCTTCCAACCCAAACCATTCCATGATGAGATGCTGTAGTTCAGTGTCAGTGCAGATTGGTGAAAAGGGATGGTTGTTTTACCTCTTGGATGAGAGAGGAACCTCCTGGCCACTGTTCAACCCAGCAATAAAAGCAGAGAGCAGCACAGGGATGTGCATGCCATGAGCTATGGCACATTCCAAGGAGTGTCCCTGCCTCCCAGCAGGCCATCAAACATACTACGTCATTGCTGGTTTTCTTACATTTTACCACTGGAATCTATCTTTCATCTCCTGTGTGGGAGTTAGTGGTGATGAAAGACCACAGCACTAATTAGTAGTCATGAAAAATATATTTCTCAAATGTTGTGAGGGAAACGTGCTATTATTAAGATTCTAAATCTTGCTATTATTAAGATTCTACATTTTACAATTAGCAATCACTGTATTATTTTAACACAATGGGTTCAAAGTTCACTCAGCATTGAAAGAATAAAGAACTACTTATTCTTTTCTGTGATTATAAACTAATCTGATATTTATTGAATTCCCACGGGGGAGTAGAAGTTAATTATGTTCAGCATTGTTAGAATTTTAATATAAAATAACCCTGTAATTGCTTGATTTCATCAAAATAATTCCCTCAAAGCAGCTTTTACACCAACCCATAAACATCTGCTCTCCCAGATGGTAGGTTTTCTTCCTCACTTTGCTATCCTAAGCTTCTTAACATTAAAACTGTGCCTGGATGTGGCTACTTCCCAAAGACAGAACTTCCCCAGTTATCTATTCATTTTATGGCTGCAGCACGATGTGGCTGGGATAACATCATTCCCCATACGAATGCTTCTGATGTTACCACAAGAAAGAGGAAGTGATCTGTGTTTTATGCAAAATTTTAGACATTGCAGTTTTCTTTAAAGTTACCAATGATGAACATGCCCTCAGGCTAGCACTGGCTGAGTCTCTCCTCAGACAAGGTGTAGCCCTCCCTGAATATGAATTCCAGCAGGACTCCTGTGGTCCAAGCCTTGTCCCCTCTGCCACCTTGTGACAAAGGACTCCTCCTGGTTAACATTACTACTGAGAAGCTGTTACACCTGTACCCTCAGGCCATGGCAACCAGCCATAAAAAATAAAAAATGCTGCCTTTTAGTGCTCTGGAATAATATCTGACAGTGTAGGTGCTCCTATACCTCAACGTTTGAGAATCCATGCCTGCAAAACAGCAGAGCACCTTGCCTGGAGTTAAAGGAAATACAAAGAAGTCTGTATCAGGTTTCAAAAAGATATTCAAAACAGCTGAAAATCCACAGGCAAAGAGAAACAGAAAATCATGTCTGTATCCACCTGCTACTGGATTGACTTGCCAGGGCTCCTGGTGTGCCCTGGAGTAATCATCGCAAAGGGGGGCAGGTGTGCAGGAAGAGAACATGTTTTGTACCATTGATAAATAACATTAAAAAGTAAAAAGAATCATTTATTTCATCTTTACCTCATCCTTTTTAATTTCTATTTGTGCATATGTTTTATAATGTACACAATATACCAGTACAGTATATTATTCTATATTTATATAGTTGATAAATAAACATATTGGGGTGAATGTTAGAAGTTTTTACAGCTAGGGGGATGCAGTCAGAGGATTGGAGGCCATTGCTCCAGAGGACAGGCTGTGACACAATTATGGACTCCTGCTTGTGGATTTTCAGTAAGTGTTGGTCTCCTGAGCAGCAAATCCTGCTCCCAGATCTCTGCCTGAACCAGGATGGTTTAGGAGGAAGAGTAACATCTAACAGCCAGAGAAAAACAGACCTGGGGCTACTTAAACAACACAAATACGTGCAGGTACCCCAAGATTGCCACACACAACAGCTGTGAGGAGAGATGGCTTCGCTGCCTCAAAGTCCTCTGAAAACATGCAGCCAGCAGAATACCAACAATAAAGGTTCAGCAACAACTTTTAACAGGATGCTGTGTGGTGTGAATATGGCTTAGATCCCAGAGCAGAGTGGGAAAGGTAAAAGGACAATAATAGGATGAAATATTCCCATGAGACTGAGTGACCCATAGATCAACAGGGCTACACTAGGAAGACAAAGGACCTGAGACATTAGGACAGACAACTACAGCATGAAAGTTCAAGTATGTGTCACCAGATGATGCAGTTCACTGGTGTGATTAATTTTGCAATTAAAATATCTAAAATTAGACATCTGAACAGGAATCTGCATACGTGCTAAATTCCCACTCTGATCAATGAGAACCTAATTAAAGTCAGTAGAGGCTGGGATGCAGTTCAGCCGACAGGGCAGGATAAGCCTGTTTGGGACTGACTTTAGGTTCCTGTAACTGTCTTGATTTTGGTGACGTTTTGAATAGAACAGGAATGCAGATTCCCAGTGAATATAAAGATACCAACATTTAGACACCTACCTTTAGGTAACATCTCCCTGGTGTGTAAAACAAGCTACAAGTACAAAATAAAATGCACTCCAGTATCACCCCCTCCAAACTATTTTAAAAGTGAGTTTCAACCACTTTGTGTGATAGCTAGAGAACAAACCAGAAGCTGCAAAAGGCAAGGGCCACATTTTCAAACCACCCTGTGAAATTAGGCAGTGATGCACTTCTAACACCTGTCTAAGTAAATAAACCCCACATTTTAACAAACACTTACCTGTGGAATTAGTTAATTAGTGTTTATGCACAAGTAAGAGCCAATGTTGACTTTTATCCCCAGCCTGTGCACACTGAGAAGCAGGTGTTGTAGATTTCACAGTACCATGGGAGACTGGGAAAGACACTTCAAATAATCACAATTAAATAACATTATTATTTCTTTCATCCCTCCCTCAGAAAACCAGATTTACAAGAATGGGACAAGGCAGATTTATGCCAAGGCCTAGTAAGTACCTGCAAGTTACTGTTTTCAGTCAGGAAGATTTGGCACAGAACTTCAGGCTGCATTAAACACTTAGCTGCAGGTGCTACTCTTGAAAAGTACACAATAAATAAAAACACTGTCTTTTTGGACAATCTTAACGTTTCAGGAATCTTTGATGTATTAGCCTAGTAAGCTTGATTTAGGCCAAAGTAACCTTCCCTGCACTCTCAAATTAACAGTATAAAGCTGGAACAGGAATTACAAAAAGGGTTGACTTGGCAGGTGGAAACACAGGGATGCTCATGTGGACAAGGAAGACACACTACACTTGCAAGAATTAACTACTTTGATTTTTTTCTGTCTTACTGTTTCAATCACTTTCATCTTTCCTTCCTCAGTTTATTATTGCCAGCTTCTTTTTAAACTGTCCCTATGTATTTACTTTGGGCAAATTCTCTTTTATAAGATATGTTTATGCAGTACCTGAACTGTTGCTCTCGTTTTTCAGCCACCACTTGTAGTCTTTCTTGCTCCCTCTTCTCCCTCAGTAATTTTGCTTGTTCCTTCATCTTTACTTCTCTGTCCTGTGCCTTTTCTTCATCAAGTGCGTTCACCTCAGCAAGGTGCCTACTCTCCTCTGCCTCCAGAAAGTCACGGAGCCTGTAATGAAAACATTTGAATAAAGGCTAAATCAATCCCTCTGTCAAAGGACAAAGTTTTAGTTTATTTGTTATTACCACAAAGTGGGTACTGGGCTCCTTTCAACACCTCTTGCAAATGTCAGAGAAGTGAATATCAAATTTTAACTCAGGGATCATTCGTGTTGTGTCCATCAAGGGAATCTTATAGGACAACATGAGTGATTCTGTCCAGGCACAGTTTAAACTCCTGATCTTACAAACTCTCTTTCAAAGCTGCTTTATGACTTCAGTTCCCCATTCATCAAATTATTCTAATTCTCAGACTACAGCTGTCACCAGCTGATAAAAATTAGATTTTGTACTATGGTTATCCTTCAGCATAGACCGAGAGAATAACCTGAGCTGGAAGAAACCCACCAGGATCACCCAGTCCAGCTCCTGGCCCTGCACAGACACCCCACCAATCCCACCCTGGGCATCCCTGGCAACGCTGCCCAAACGCTCCTGGAGCTCTGGCAGCCTCGGGGAGCCTGGTCAGTGCCCCAAAACTCTTTGGGGAAGAGCCTTTTCCTGATGCCCTCCCTCCTTTATGCATCTATAATTGTATCTTCTCTCAAATAACCTCGTGCTATTTCAGCATCACTTTACAAAACACTTCATCCTGAAATATCTTTGATGAGAAAATTATGTCAAATAGGCGGCTTTTAAACACATCATCATTTACTCCTCTGTTAATCCCAGCAGTGAGAAACGTGGGGCTACAGGATCCAGAAATCACCGATTTCAGCCCAAATGCCACAGGGTCTCAGCAGAAAGGGACCTGGGGTCCCGGCAGACAAGCTGAGCACAGGCCAGTGATGCACCCTTGTGGCAAAGAGAGCCACTGGCACCTTGGGCTGCGGGGGGGAGCAGCACTGCGAGCAGCTCCAGGGAGCACATCCTTCTCGGCACTGCTGAGACCCGACCCCGAGCTCTGGGCTCGGCAGCACCACAAGGACACAGCCTTAGCAGAGGGTGCCAGTGGAGGGACACTGAGCGACTGGAGCACCTCTGCCAACGGGAGAATCTCTCCAAAAGTTCCTTCTCTCCTGAGAGAGGTGGGACTGTCCAGCCTGGAGAAGAGAAGACGCAGAGGGATCTTACCAATGTACATAAACTCCTGAAGGGAGGGAATGCAGAAAAGACAGACACCTACTCCTCAGTAGTGCTCAGTAGCAGGACAAGGGGCCACAAATTAAACCGTGTGAAATTCCAAAAGAAAAAAGAAAACATTTTGCTTTCTTTTTACTGTGAGTGTGGTCAGATATTGGACAGGCTGCCCACAGAGGTGATTCAGTCTCCATGTGTGGAGACAAGCAAAACCCAAATGGACACACACTCCTGGACACCCTGCTCTAGGTGACTCTAGGGTTGGACCAGATCCTCCCAGGAGCTTCCTTCTAACCCCAGTGGTTCTGTGGAACCCATGTGCAATTCCCCTGAAGGCACATTAGACCAGGACACCAAACTGATGACCTTCACAGCTACAAAGTCACTTGACACGAAACAGTAACTGAGAAAATAAATCACATGATTTTTTCCAAAGATCAGTAAAGCACAATTCTGTTCTTTATATGGCAGCAATGTGCTTCACCTTTGAAATTTTCCAGAAGTCTTTCAAAAATATTAATTTTTTCAGCTGACTGTGCAAAGTGTTATTTGTAGGACCTAAACATCAGCTTGATGAGTTTGCAACAAAACCCTCAGTGACACTGAACTGAATTTCTGACACTTTGCAACCCAGAGAAAGCTGTGGATGTCCACAGCAGGGTGGTGGAACTAGATGAGCCCATCCAGCCCAAACCACCCTGGAATTCTATGATTCTGTGCCCCATCTCTGGAAATGTTCCAGGCCAGGTTGGACAAGGCTTGGAGCAACCTGGTCTGGTGGGAAGTGTCCCTGCCAGGGGACTTGGAACAAGATGAGCTTTAAGGTCCCTTCCAAAGCAAACCATTCCATTATTTTATGATTGTATCAAGGTACTCTTCATTCTCTTTAAAAATCAAGCAATGAAAGTGCTATGCTACTACTTCTATCCTTCTCTGTGGCAGACAGGAGGCTCCAAATGCCACCTCGGCTACACTGGTTACTGGGTTTGAACACTTGTCACTGGTGCCCGGCCCTCTGAGCACAGACTGAAAACAGCAGGGGCGCCACACTGGCTACTTGTTTGCTACCTGTCTCTTCTCACTTCGATCTCCTGCAGGTACTGCTGCAGCGTGGCCCGGACCTTCCTCTCGGCAGCACGGTGCATCCATTTGTCCTCGCCGCCCTTCTGCCAGTCGCAGACATTGCGGTAGTGGCGGAACACCCGCAGGACACGTTCTTGCTCACGCTGCTCCTCCTCCAGCGCCCTCTCAGCCAAAATTGTCTCTTCGATGATGTCTCTCTTGGACGGCTTGGCTAGCTGAGAGAGAAAGGAAATGGAGAAAGCATGGAGACATCATAGCACCCTTCCAGGATGTGAAGGGGCCTACAGTGAATCCAGAGAGGGACTCTTTATCAGGAACTGTAGTGACAGGACAAGGAAACTGGGTACAGAGTGAAAGAGGGAAAATTTAGGCTACATGTAGGAAGGAATTCTTTATGAGGGTGGTGAAGCACCTGCACAAGTTTCCCAGAGCAGCTGTAGGTACCCCTGGATCCCTGGGAGTGTCCAAGGCCAGGCTGGACAGGGCTTGGAGCAACCTGGGACAGTGGAAGGTGTCTCTGCCCATGGCAGGAGATGGCACTGGATGAGCTTTAAGGTCCCTTCCAATGCAAACCATTCATGGGTGAAAATACAAACTATTAGTCTCCGTGTTTTCAATTGAATTCATGACTGTGCAAGTATCTAACACCAAATGATGAGTTCACAGTAATTATGGGGTGATCACAGAATCACTGAGGCTGGAAAGATCATCAAGTTCCAGCTGTGCCCGATCCCCACCTTGTCACCCAGCCCAGACCACTCAGTGCCATGTCCTGTACTTCCTTGGACACCTCCAGGGATGAGGACTCCAACACTTCCCTGGGCAGCCCCTTCCAAGGCTTGAACGTCCTTTCTGTGAAGAAATTCCTAAGTTAGACAAGCCCGGCCTACACCCCCACCCCACACAGTACCGGGCTCTTCAGGACCCCCAAACACAGCACCGAGCTCCCCGGGACCTTCAAACACAGCACCGGGCTCCCCTGGACCTCTCACACAGCACCGGGCTCCCCTGGACCCCTCCCGGCTGCTCCCAGAGGGTTCCGCCTCAGCCGGCCCCGCTCTGGGGCTCGGCCCCCACGCTCCCGCAGCTCCCCGAAGCAGAGCAGCCCCGGCGTGGCCCCTCACCAGCGCCAGATCGTGCGGCGCGCACCCGGTGAATTCCCGGCGTCTCTGGGTGTGAGAGCAGTAAGGGCGCTGGGGACGGGGCGGGGGCCGCGCCGCCATGGCGGATGGAAGCGCTGCCGTTGCTGAGGGGACGCGCGCGGAACGGAAGTGGCATCATGGCGGCGGGGGCGCTGAGGGGTGTTCCGAGGTCAGGGGATCGTCACGGCTGGAAGAGACCCTCCATATGATCCAGCACTGCCGCTGTAATTCCGAATACACCACACTGCGGCACCCCGAGCCACAGCCCGGCGCCTCCTGAACACCTCCACTGCGACTGCGCTCTCTGCGCAGCCCGTGCCAATGCCTGCCTGCCCGTGTGGCAAAATGCGAAATACCTAAAAGTTTCTGAAGAAAGGGTGTTCTTTAATCATGGAATCATAAAATATCCTGAGTTGGAAGTGTGATAAACTGATTTAGTCAAGGAGGCCAAATTATAGGCAAATCAATTAGCAAAATTTATTAAGCAAGCGATAACAAGCAAAAGACAGCGCTGGGCGGCAAAGTGAGGAACCTCTGTTCCCACCAATGCACGCAACCCCGCCCCCCTACTCCCTAGTTTTTATAGTCTCTAATACTTCTGGTTGACGTAAGCTCTTTAGGGCGTCCTTGCGTCTGCGCAGCTCGTTACTAGGGTCGTTTTCTTCCTTCTGGTGGTCGTCAGGAGGAAGGCTCCTTATCTTCTTCGCAAATTGCCGTTTGGCCTAAAAGTTAACTTAAGCATATTTGGTTATACAGTTTGCAGTGCTAAGTTTCATTGTGCAATTTCTAAGCTAGTGTTCTTTGGTTTCACCTCCCCCTCCTGCAGCTGGGACCTTGAAAACTTTCTAGTTGGCCGGAGTCTTTATCTATTTCTTTCAGTGCTCGTTTTTGATGAACAAAGCCCTATTATTCATTACAGAAGGGAGCCCCAAGGGGCTCCGTCCCCACCGCGCACGGTGTCAGGGACCCACAGAGCGCACCCCCGGGTGCTAGTGCGGGGACATCAGTGGGGATAGGCTGGCACAGGAATGGAGAGGATTTAGGTTAAAGACTTTTATCTTACGGAGCCAGCCTGGCAGAGCTGGGGCTGTTCACCTGCACAAGAGAAGGCTCCAGGGAGAGCTCAGAGCCCCTGCCAGGGCCTCAAGGGGCTCCAGGAGAGCTGCAGAGGGACTGGGGACAAGGCATGGAGGGACAGGACACAGGCAATGGCTTCCCAGGGCCAGAGGGCAGGGACAGATGGGATATTGGGAAGGAATTGCTGGCTGTGAGGGTGGGGAGGCCCTGGCCCAGGGTGCCCAGAGCAGCTGTGGCTGCTCCTGGATCCCGGGAAGTGCCCAAGGCCAGGTTGGATGGGGCTTGGAGCACCCTGGGCTAGTGGAAGGGGTCCCTGCCCATGGCAGGGGGCGGAACGGGATGGGCTGTAAGGTCCTTCCCAACCCAAACACTTCTGTGACTCTATGAAATGGAGCTAATGACACAAATGGGTTCCCTGTGCCTGCAGGTGATGGAGCAGTGTGAACCCACAGCTCCCAGGTCAGGACTGTCACAGAGACCTCCTGCAGCACATCCTGCTGATGCCAGGCTCCAGACCTGCCTGGGCTGGAGGAAAACGGAAAGTAGAACATTGGTTGTGCATAAGTGATTGCTTCAAGCTCATTGCCCTCAAAGGAGTCTCGGGAAAAAGCTGTTGCTGAAGCTTTGAAGCTCTGGAACACACACACACATACACTGCCAAGAATTTTGCTTTCTTGCACATAATCACATTAGCATGGCTGATAACAAGATGAAAAAAATGATCCCAGAGAAGAAAGGTCAATGTTTAACCTGGCTGTAAAGCTTGTTCTCATCCAATTAAAACCCAGTGCAATTACTTCTGGTGTCAACAATGGGATCCTTGCACAGTCAAACACAGCAGTTTGGTACACAGGATTTACACACTGGAGTATGTGTTATACCACCATGGTAGTGCTTGAAATGGAATGGAATCTTTTGAGTTTATTTCAGTAGAGACTCAATGCTGGCGTACTATTGTGACTTAGTCTTTGAGATGTTTGTGAAAGGGAAACAACTTCACATCGCTTTCCCCCTGAAAACTTGTATTTGAGTGGAGGGAGGCCTGAATTTCTTGGTATTTTATAGTTCTGCCTAGTATTTTATGGTGTGTTTAATGGGAAATGTTGCCTTAGTCTTAAGATCTACACAAAACCAGCAATCAGCTTTATGTGTAATAGACAAGTGTACAAATGTGCAGCACTGCCATCTGTTTGAAATCCAAAACTAAACAGGGATGTGTGGATTCTCTAAAGCTGTCATTCTTCTGTGAGGTCCCTCTACCAGCTCTGAGAACATTTCCTCCTGAAAAAGCTGGGTTTATTCCAAAGACCTTGCAGATGGCTTGTGACTTTATTTTACATTAATGTTTGATGAAAAAAACAGATTCTCCTTAACTTAGGTGCCTAAGGGGACCCTGGTCACTGCCTTTCCTCACTGGGAATGTATATGTGATATAGGATATACATAGGATATAGTCTGTTCTAGATTGGCTGGATTGAATTCTCCTTCCTGAAACCTCTCTCTAAGGAATGGCCCATAAACTTCATATTTTCAGAGAACCACAGAATCCCAGGATGGTTTGAGTGGGAAGGGACCTTAAAGCCTGCCCCATTCCACCCCTGCCATGGGCAGGGACACCTTCCACTATCCCAGGCTGCTCCAAGCCCGGTTGGCAGAAGGGAAGGGCTGGGAAGGCTCAGAAGAAGGACAGCATGTGCTGACGGATGGAGCAACTCAGCAAACCAGAGCCCATTTTCAGGAGCAAGATCTGCAGTGGGAAAATCTGGCAAGGACAGTAGGGCCTTTCTGTCCTTCAAGGAAGTATGAGAAACTGATTGGTATCAACTGACAGACAACTCCCTCTTTGTACAAAAGAAACTTTCAACTTCTTCCTCTAGAAGGAAAATTAACTCTATTTAAGGGAACCAAATTCCTCCCCACCCCTCATAAAAGACAGTTTTCCTTACAATGGCTGCCTATTCTCTTTGTCTGGGATTGTGGTGGCTACGTGAGCCAGTGCTTGGGCACACCAGCCCCCTTCCCTCTGCAGGATCAAATGTCCTTCTGTCCTGCAGATGTCCCTGGCTTCCCAGGCTGGGGCTTTCAGATGTTGCCAGTTCCTCTCTGGTTCTGAATCCCTCTGAGGTTCCTCACTGGGCACACTCCACACCATCTCAGGTTCCTCCAGCCAGGCTTAGGGAAACCATAACGCTTGGCTTTTTGTGTCTTTTCAGTACATTTTTTCTGAGGCTTTTTTTT
>VXBC01012671.1:94448-108582 GCA_013399945.1 Ploceus nigricollis | reverse complement strand
TTGGACACCAGCAGGAATTTCCCCATGGAAAGGGTGGTCAGGAACTGGAACTGCCCAGGGAGGTGGTGGAATCCCGATCCCTGAAGGGATTTAAAAGCCACGTGACTGTGACACTTGGGACGCAGGTTAGTCGTGGCCTTGACGGTGCTCTGGGGGAATAGTTGGGCCTGGTCTTAGAGGGCTTTCCCAAACTAAATGATTCCATGAACTCTGTTGGCTGTGTGGAGTACAAGGCTGACAGTTTGGCTTGCTGTTTCTCCTGGATGGATATGATGGCTGAGGAGCAGGGAGCTAGATAATCACTTCTTGTGGAGGGGAGGAATACTGGATTTTGTTTTTTTCTTGGAGACTTTATAGCTTAATGTTCTCTCTTTTACAGGTGAAGATGATTCCCACAAGCCTGTGCTCTGTAAAATACAGAATGAGGTGATCCTTGTACATGATCTCCTGAATGAAATGGAAAGTCGAGTTAAACAGCAAGAAAAACTGACAGATTCGCTCAAAGTAATCTTTTTTTTCCCTGTTCATAAAATACTGAAAGATTCAAAGAAATCTTTGATACATATGTCACTTTTTTTCCCTAGATTCTTAGTGATGTTTGGATGCATGTGCTTGCAAGAGAAACTGGGGCTTCGAACAGGCTTGCTGGTGGTTTGTCAAGCAGTTCTCCAGAATAATGAACATTAAAAATTGTATTTTTCAAGGCTTGTACATAGAATCATAGAATTGTAGAATGGTTTGAATTGGAAGCTCGTCCAGTCCCAGAAGGCAGGGACACCTTCCACTGTCCCAGGTTGCTCCAAACCTTGTCCACCTTGGCCTTGGACATTTCTCTGGGCAACCTGTGCCAGGGCTTCACCACCCTCACAGGGAAGAATTTATTCTTAATATCTTATCTGAGTCTACCTTCCTTCATCCTAAGGCCATTAAAATAATGTCTTTGTCACTGGCCTTGAAAACATAAAAGATACGGTGATCTAAAGAGCAGTTCCACTTACACATCTTTGCAATAGCTGCACAGGGTATTCAATTAGAATATTTGCCTGTTTTTCTACTGTGTGTTTGCAGTGGCTTTGTTAAGTCTTTTGTGTAAATGTTGTTTGGGGAATGGAGGTGAGTTTACCATAGTATCTCGTCTTCATCAGCACCATTCCCCTGACCTCAGGGTGTATTGCTAAAGTTCCTTTTGCCTGCTCACATTTCTCTGACATTCTGAGGGCAAGGACAAATGCTCCTTCCTTTGTATCTTTACTAGTTTTCCTGGGGAAATTATGGGATAAGGAGGTAAGATGATGGGGAGAAATAAAAGATACCTCTTTAAAAAGCTAAAAATTAATTTAGTATTGCCCTAATTTTACTTGCTTGATGTTAGTAGGATGAGATTTCTGATATAGTCTGATATTAATTTCAGGAGATCCAGAAGGCTGCTGAGAGAGATCAAAAGGAAGCACAGCACCTCCTTGAACATATTCCACGCTATCTGCCTAAAACACCCCAGAGCTGGTATGTGGTACATGAGCCCAGAGGATTCTGGCTGCTCCTGGCACTGTTCAGCTGTTCTCCTTTCACTCCACATTAACTGGGAAATTTTGGGAGCCAAAGTTGTTGTATGTATTCATTCTGGAGTTGGCTCTTGACCAGGCTGGTGCTAGTACCCCAACAAATCTGTCAGGTCAAGACTATAAAATCCCAAGTTGTTCCAATGGGAGCTTCCAGGGGTAAATGTGATGTAGCAGAAAGCAAGTGCTTCTCTGAGTCTGAGCATCCCTTCGTTTAGAATCACAAACACACCAATTTTGTAACTGCAGTGCCTATGGATTAAAGGCTTAGTGACCCAAATGCTGGGTCACTAGAACTGAAGTTCACCACTGCCCTTCCAAATACAATTAAAAAACAAAAATCCTCTAACTCAATCGTCTTTCTGTGGAACTTTGAATTGTGTTTGTGGTAGTTTTGTTCTCTTCTCCCTACAGCAATCCTGCATTTATTTCAGCTAGCTATGACATCCCCTTGCCTTGGAGAGGGCTGTGGTAAGAAGCTTTTCAGAGTCAAGTAGCTGAAGTGTGTGAAAATGACAAGTATGTGAATTAGCAGCTGTTACTCAGAAGGCTTCTAAGACATTTCAACTCTGAGTTTCTCATTTCTTTCTCCATTCTGTTGGAGCTGCTTTTTTTTATGCAGTGTTGTTAGTCTGTGTCAGGTGGAGTCACTTGCAGAGTCTTATTATCTGGGGATCCCAGAGTTTCTTTCCCACCTCGTAGCTTGTCAGAAGGCAATGCATTAGTTTGAACTCAGTGCTTCCAGTATGTGCCTTGAGTCAACCAGGTTTACTTGGTCTGGTTCCTAATGCCAGAGAAGCCTCAGTCTCAAAACATGGCAGACATATTCCAGCAAAGTAAAAGGTTAAATGTGTAGAATAGAGGATTCTAGAAGAGAAAAATGAACGGTAATTTTTGTTGGTGTGTAGCAATATGGTCATTGGTGTAGGTATTGTATTGAAAATGTTCTTAGCTGGTGAAGGGATGACTTGTGCAGAAGCTTTATTTCTTACTCCCCCCATTAGACATGAACCCTTCCATTTAGGAAACAGCCTCTCAAAATGTCTCTAGGGGTGACGTGTTCCTTTTCAATTTAAATGTTGCTTTTTGTGTGTGTGCGTGTGTGTATGTGTGTGTGTAAGAATTGAAGTTTTTCAGAAATTACCACTTGGGTTCTGCCTTCCTGTCATAACTTACTTTCTTATTGTGGGAAATCCTTTGTCTTAACTTTGTGTTAAATCCTGGAAATTGTTTAGATGTCAATGAGGCTTGTTCAGTGATTGTGCCACCTCTGACACCAAAAGATTTTTTGGGATGTTAGTTTCCCTTACAATCTTGTCCTGCTTCTGATTAGGAAGTTAATTGTGATATGACTTTAGCCAGTTCTTCCCTTTTTAGAGAGAACCACAATATGTAAATCCAACCAAGCTTTTCTGACAATTTTCTACACATTGGCTGTGCTCAGCCAGCTCACAGCTGCTGTTCTGTCAGTTTGTTGCTGGTTTTTTTGAGTAACAATACACTGTATGATGATGCCATTTGTCAAAACACACTTTCCCCTTTTGTCCCCATGTTGTGACTTACTGATGTTCATTGTGTTGTGCAGTGGAGGGTCAAGGAAGTGTAAGAAGGGACATAATGGTTCAAAACCCACTGTATCAGTGTAAATATGTTTTCAGGCCTGTTCCCCAAACCTTCCTCTCCTGGCCTCCTCCCTTTTTGTTCCCAGATGTGTGGGGCTGTGAATATTAATGTTGAGTGATTTTGGTGAGATTATGCAGAAAGCAGAGGAGCACTTGAATGCCGGGCCTTGAAGTCCCTGGGAAAATGAAAACACCCACACAGAGAAAGTCAGCAATTCATGGCTTTAGCTATTGTTTCTCTCCTGTATCCATGGGTTTTCTGTTCTTGTTTACCAGAGGAATCTCACTGAAATAAAAAGCAAGTTCAATATCTCTCAACCTCTTTTTATCCCCTGTGTTTGTTGAGATTCAGTTTCTCATTCCACCAGAGCCAGATTTTGTAAACAAGCATAAGTTTTTCCTTTTCGTGGTTCAGGTCAGTGGTGAGCTGTGTCTGCACCACCTCACTGCAACAGTACAGGGGCAAGGGAGAGGGTGGGAACACAAAGGAAGGGTGCTTGGATATGGGGAATCATCTAGAAAAGGTTTGTTGCAGTGTGATAGACAGCAGGAGACTGGAGTGTGGGAGGAATGAAGTTTCAAGATGTGAACTTGCTCCCTTGGTTCTTGTGTTTATCCTTTCATTCCAAACCCACCTCCACCACCACCCAAAATGCACCCCCCCTCCCCTTTCCCTCCTGTTTGCTGACATTCCCTGCTAGCTGCAGGGTGCCAGGATTCGTTTTGTTGTTGTTGTACAGATGCAAACAGATGTTCTTCAGATGATGACCTCTGAGTAAGTTTGGCTGTAGATGTCCTGGGTTTCAGAAGGGCTCTGTGCTGCGTCAGAAGGGCTCTGTGCAGAGCAGAGCTGCTCCTGTCCCTGTGTCACCGACCAGGCAGTGTGGGAGCCCAGCAGGTGGCACTCACTGTCCTCTCCATGGCACTGGTGTTCCTCGGCGATGGGACACTGGGCTTGACGGTGTCACATCAAGTGACAGCTCAAATCCTGGCCCTGGGGTTCACAGATGTGGCACTGCTGTGCCATTCAGTGCTGTGGGACCCCATGTGCAACAATGACTCTTGTGGGATGGTCAGATCCAAGCAGAGGATCATTTCCTTGTCCAGGTCAGCTCTGTACTGCCTTAGTTCATTCTGCTGCATATCCCTGTAATGTCCATGTGTTCTGATGACAATGGATTTGGCCATATGCATCACCTTTGCTATCCTGCTGAGGAGCAGCTGGGTGGGTGGCTGGCAAATCCCTTGGCGTTTGAGGCTGTAAGCTGAGGGTTTAGAGGAAGGGTGAATTTATAAAAATAATGTTCTAATAATCAGGAATAAATCAGGAAATTCTTTGACCTTTTGGATCTTGCCTAAAAATTTTTTAAAAGTGTCTGCTAGGTGGTGTTAAATTTCTTTGCTTCAAAAGTTTAATGGATGAGTCAGGCTTCCCAAGATTTGAACCTGTTTCAAAGAGCTATAAAGTATTTCAAATCTGCCTGTTAAGGCTGCAGCTCTGTGCTGTGTTTTATCTGATAAAAAGCCAGGCCTTGCGGTGTGTGAAATGTAATGGTACATTGAATTCTGAACTGTGCCATGCTGTACTTGGACTGCTTCCAGCTCACCCTGCTAGCAGCCTCTATAGCAGAGAAACCCAGAGCTGTGCTGAAGTCAGCTGAAGAATACAATTTGAAACAGAGTAGGCTTGCTTTATTGATGTTTCTTTTGTGAAATATCATTAATTGTGTTCATCCAGCCTAACAGATAGGCTGGAACTTAGGTCTGTGACTAAGCAGTGTAGTGGAATTTTCCTTCCTACTTACCTGCTGTTTATCCACTGAATATTCCTTCATTTTGCAGCAACATGGTGCCAACTGTGAAACACAAAGAACAAACAAAGGCTGTAGAACCCAAGTGTGAGAAGAAACCTACAAAAGAGAAAAAAACCATTAAAGAAGCAGCATTAATAACCACAGAGGAGTTTGAAAGTGTTCCTGCGTAAGTAAGCGTACAAGGCTTCCCTTGAACCCTGGCATATCAATTTGGGTGGCACACATAGGTTTTGGAGGGTGACCTCTTGCAGAACTGGGACTGACAGAGACGAAATATTTCATTGGGTGAAACATGATAATAGCTCCAAATGGTTTAAATGCATTGCTAGCAAACCTGAAAATCGAATGAATGGAGTTAATTGGGCTCTTCTTTATGCTGGTATTGGGAAGATGAAAACTGATCAGTTAAAACCCAAACCTCTTACCTCAAAAGTCACTGTAATTGTATGAACAGATTTATTAGCTAACAGGTGAATCCTCATCTTGTTTTGAGAACTGACATTTAAAAAAAAGAGCCATCATCTCATAACATGGAGGGTTTGTTTACACATAGAAAGAAAAACAGTGATAAATGCTGGTTTTATTTGACCCAAATATTGGTTTGTGGAAACTTCAAGTCTTGACTTACCAATCTGTTTTGAGACAGGAAAAGCAATCAGACTTGTTAAAAGCAAAAAAAACCACTTTGCACTGAAATTCCCAAATTTCTGGAATAGAAAGCTGTGGGTGTTTTCCCCTAACATCAGGACCTGATTAATGGATATCCTTGTCTGTAGTCTGATATATAGGAATAACTTCTTAAATGGCATTTGGGTGGCATGGGTAAATGTTTCTGCAAAAAAGAAGAAATTTCTCTTGATGCCTAAGGCTAAATTGTTATTGAGACTCTAGATTTACTGTGTTCCCTGACAATACCTGTTTCAGTAAGAAATATGGTTTTGAGTCTGTACTTTACTTAAGGCTTTCCAATAATTTTTTTCTATAGCCTTCAAAATTTTCAGGTGAGTAATGCCCATTTTCTTCCTTATCCTCAATGCTGAGCTAATGATAAAGGACTTCTGGTTATTTCTTAGAAGAGCATGCACCTGACATTTTTATTCTGCAGAGCACCGCAGGTATTTTGTGGATTTACTCCCTTAGGTAGTTCTCTTCTGACAAAATTATGGGAGGATAAAGCTGGAGCCTGGGAATTTTTGGTCTTTATCTCTGCTGTGGCAAGAGAAATAGACACAGACCATTCCAGCCAAATATTGTTTTAACTTCCAGTTAAGGCTATGATCTTCCACATCACAAGGCAGGTGGAAGGACACTTGGAGGCATGGTTTAGTGGTGGCCTTGGCCATACTGGGGGAAAGATTGGACTTGATGATCTCAGAGGGCTTTTCCAACCTAAAGGAGTTTGTTTTCCACTGCTCTTCATGGGTGTGGAGGATGGTGACAGAGGCCATGTGGATCCTCTTCCTATCCATTGCAGATTCACAAAACCACAGAATAAGCAGAGTTGGAAGGCACCCCTTGTGGAAATGTTGCAGCTGTGTTGGAAGGTACCCATTATGGAAAGGTTGCATCTTAGACTGTGCTGGTAGAGCTCTAGAAATAATTTAATTTTATTCAGATGGGAGAAGCATGTTTGTTCTGTGAAGGAAAATTTACATGAATTTACATAGATCTATTAATCTACCAGTATTTCTGTTGCCTGGCAATGTTGTAGTACAAGATTGAGGGAGTACATGCAATTTCACATACTGATTGACCAAATCTAAGCAGCAAATACTTGTTATACAAATTCTCTTAGACTGAATATATTCTCTTGGAAGAATGAGAATTTGGTTCAGGGCCCATTTCTTCAGGTAAGCACTGGAGGTGGGGGGTGGTCACTTAAAAATTGAGGCTGTTTTCACTTACTTTGTGGTTACCATGAAGGAAAATCTATTCCTAACACCATCAGGGCACTAAAAGGGACACACAGGCTTCAGTGACTTCATAGTCCTAGGACTGGGCAGCTGGCATTTAGCAAAGGTACACGTTAAGGGGCAGACGTGGAGCACCCTGATCAAACAGAACACTTTGCATGATAAAAAACCTGCAAATTATCTTACCCTTCAAATCTGTTACAGGAAGGTGCTTTTTGGCAGAAGATAAAGGACATTTCACAGTACCTGTCTTTGTTAACTTTTGACTCTGAGGCAAAGGAAGATGTTTGCTTTATTCTGTGTCTAGAATTCTTACTGCTTTCTAAAAATTGTACTGCTGAAAGCATTTTAGATTCTGTGCATTTATTATAACTGTCAAGTCTCAAAAGATGGTAGATTGGGAGAATACATAGCTATTTTAGCCCAGCCATTTTTGAGAGAGCAGGGGGTGGCCACTGCAAGCTTTATCTCTTCTAGAGTGGTATCTATGTGATATATTGATGTTATTCTTTTCTCTGTGGAACACAGCACTGTGCTGTCGTTTTCATACCTATAGAAAAAATGCTTTGAAAAAGGGCTTCTGTGGATTAAAAAAAGAAACTGACTGGATCTTTTTTAGAAGAGTTTTGAATTTTATTGCATTTGGAATAGTGAAGCAGATTTTAAAGTTATTTTAAATCTAAATTAAATGCCTGAATTTGGAACTTCTCAACTTTGTATTTTTATATTAGTGTACGTATGGACTGAAATAAATGTCAGCATTAACGGGTTTGCCAGCCATGGTTGGGTAGAAACATGAGAGGGTTGTGGGACAGCTGGAGTTTTTATGATCCTTAGTTATGCACAGAATAAAAGTTCCATTTAGTTTTGACAGGGTTTAATTTCAGATTAAAGCTTCTTGGATGCCTGAGGGCCTCTCAAAAAGAACGTTTGTTTTTAGGTTTAGGCAACCCAGTCCTGCCTCTCTGTTTAGGTTTCAGGATGAGCTGAGGTGCTCCCTTGGCTTTATTAAGTGTGTTCACTGTCTGCGTGTTGACAGTGGGAGCACAGGAACTTACATGAAGGTATTTTATACCTCTGGTGGGCTGAGCCTTCCTCGCTCTGCACGCTCCCCTGTGGCGCAGGGAGGCAGAGAGAGAGCAATAAACAGCAGTTAATGCACACAGGCAAAGCCCTGCTGTGGTTACAGGCTCTACCTGTGCTGTGGCTGCATTTCAGGGGTGGTAATACTGCTTTTATTGCTGTGCAAAGTAAAGAGTTTTTGTAGCTAAGAGATGGCTGCACCTCCAACGCGGAATTAATCGAGGTATCAATAAAGTTGAAAGCTGGTTGCAAGTAACGTAGTGGCTACTGAGTTTCAAACTCGGTTTGGAGGCAGAGCAATTGCTTTGAATTCAGTTTTACACACCTCGCCGGCCTGTCTGGCTGGCAGGGACTGGCTGCTGTTGAAATCTACAGCACTTACTTTGAGTTGGCAATTGCAGAATGCCTGTCTGAATTCTGGTTTGGAATACTGAACTTGTAATTGATTATCTACTTCTGCTTTGAATTCTTTGTATGTTCTCCAAAGATTGAGCCTGTCTGTTCAGATTAAAATGAGGGAGGAACTTGCTGTTCATTGATCTTTTCAGTCTTGCTGTCCCACAGCTTTTAGCCACCTGCTCTACTGACCTAAAGCATTCATTCTTAAAATTAATTTTAACACTTGTGTAATTCCTCACGTCTGCAAACCAATACTGAACAAAACACAGCCAGGTTTGATTTGTTGCAGCAACTGAATGAAGGCCACAGGACAATGCAGTTTGCAAGGCTGGCCCGGCCTTTACTGACATTTTTGGGTGGCAGGGAAGGGAGGTTGTGTTGTACTTAGCTTACTGCTTGTCATTTGAGTTTCAGATTTCATTTTTATATAATGGCTTCTCAGTGTGCAGCACAGTTCCTTTTCCTTGAAGGCATGGCTTTACATCTATAAATACTGAATAGCCTTACTTGCAAATCTTCCAGTGTTCTAGTATTTCCACATCACTTTGTTCTTTATCTTCTGTGCTTCCTGTACCTCTAGGCTGTTATCAACAGACCTTATTCTTCTAGTACTAGTATTATGAAATGCTCTGAGAGTTCAGGGATGGATGCTGGTGGTGCAGAACCGTATCTGCACAGCTCAGTAGGCTGCACAGTCAAATACAGAAGGCAACACACAACTAGTAGCTCTTCAAAAAACCTCAGATAATCACAGAATCACTAGGTTGGAAGGGACCTCCAAGATCATTGAGTCCAACCCATGCCCTAACACTTCAACTAAACCATGGCACTGAGTGCCACATTACAAAAAAAACCAAAAACAAACAAACAAAAAAAAAACAACCGAACAAAAAAACCCCACTAACAAACAAACAAAAAGGCCCATGGTGGGCCGGGGCCACTGTGCTCCAGCTCCACTCTGCGTCCACTGCTGGATTGTTCAGTGCCCTGGCTGAACAATAAATGGCTATAACATCAAACACAGGTTATTTGTGGTGATCATATGAGCCAAGTTGTGCTCCTAGGCAAACATTTCATTTCATGCTGTTTTCTGCAAAGTTACTTTATTTTTCTGTGTTTAATGATACACTATAAAAGCAACCTTTATTCTACTTCAGAAAGCTTTTTGCAGCTTAAGCAGTGAATACATTGTGTTTCTTAATTTAGCTTTCTAATATTTTATCCTTCTGGTTTAGGTTCTGTCATGGCCTTTTTACCTTCAAGAGTATTAAGCAATCAAGGAAATGAACAGAATTAACTACTACATGTATTCATTAATACAAAACAGGAGAAACTGCCTCTAACTAGGAATGGCTTCTTCAGTTAAGGCAGATGAAAGAGAAGAATAAACACAGAACTTTGTGACTTTCTGGTTACTGATTCTTATTTTTATTTGTAGGTATATGAAAGGCCGTATAACATATGATCAGATTAATGCAGTTGTTCAAGAGATTAACAAGGCCGTGGTGGGCAAGTACAAGATCTTGTGTCAGCCTTTGAAGTCTATGAGTGCACCAGTCAGAAACCTCTACCACAGGTTCATAGAAGAAGAAACTAAGGATACAAAAGGTTTTTTTTTCCTTTGTTAGTACTAAACTCGTAACACTTAGATGTTGCAGCAGAAGTATAAAAATACTGGTCTTTTTTTCAGTGTTTTTTACCGAAGAGTTTCCCATAGTGATTGGATCACTTTTCGAATGTTTTCCTTGAAAAATATGTCCCTTTGATGGTGTGTCATGGCAGAAACTTTGAGTGCACAAAGATTTAGTTTGGACTCATTACAAGTTCTGGAAACTCTTAGCTTGATAACCAAACCATAGAAATGTGTTCTCAGGTGTTAAACTTGATTGGACATGAGCTATTAAAAATTTGTTCTGAAGTTGGGAAATCTGGCTAATTAATTGTGCTGCAGTGGCTTTGTGGAAGAGGTAAGTCTGTCTGATAATCTTAAGATATTTCTCCTCTTAAAAGCATAGAGGGAGTGAAAACCAAAATACCTTTCTTTCAGTTGAAAAGCAAGTTGCACTTACAGACTAGTTTTTCCAAAAACATGTGGCACAGTAAATCTCTGATATTAAAATCTCCTTTTTGGCATGCTTGTCCTCTTGAGAACAAGTATGTAATTATTCCTGGAGGGGCGTACTGCACATGTCAAGCTTGGTGATGTCCTTAGAATGCCCTCATGTTTGCAAGTTCAGGCATAAAGAGTGGAGCAAACTCTCTTCTGTCTCACATGAAAAGAGCTGTCTCTGACAACACCATGGCACACACCTTCTGTTTTAGCCCTGGACAGGACACTAGAACTTCTGCCCTGAGCATTCACTGGGTACTCAGGAGTGCTCTGAAGATAAACTGCAACTTGTCCTTCCTTCCTGGAGTCCATCCTGGAGTCATTCTTCTGTTTTGTTGCTCTTCAAGACTTTAGATAGTACAGTATGATGATAACATCAGTGACTTCTGGATCCTAAATGCAGCTTTTCTGTAGGGAGGGAATTCTGATCTGATGAACATGCTGGCACTTTATTTTGAGACCTGTAAGANCATGCTGCGGTCACAGGGCTGGACACAGGACTCCAGATGAGATCTCAGTTGCCATACAAAGGTCATTGTTGTAAAGGGCTTTATTAAAAGTATTCCAAGCACATGCAGCTGGATAAATTTGCGTGACTGACTTCTGGTTTGGGATGTGATGGTTTGGTTTCTCTCCAAGCATGTTGTGCCTCAGTGGAACAGCAGCTTATATTAATCTGGATTTCTTAAAATACTGGCATCATCAATTTAATTTACAACATATTTTTGGTATCACTGTTCCTGTCCTTAGGACAGTAGTAAAGAGTTTGAGCCCACAGCTGTAGAAGAGAGGCTGAACACTAGAAGGGCCCTCCTGGGCCTGGAGTGCTGCTTAGTCTGCACTCCAGTAGTAGTAGTCTTGGCTGCAGTGAAGAAACCATTCTAGCAACTTGAGAAAGCTCCAGCTGGTCAGAGAATTTTCTGTCAGCCAGGGAGCTTAAGTCTGAAAAACTGAAGTACTTAATTTCTTTAAGTACCTGAGAGATGGCCTTTATTTCTTGTTTATCTTGGGAAGTTCAGTTAGGAAACTAGGACATTCAGCATCTGATAGAGTATGTGTATTTCTGTGGTAGATGGTTTTGTTTAGGTTTTTTTGTGATTAATCATTTAGAAAGTCTAGAGAAAAGTCCTGGCAGGCTATCAGTTGGTTCTTATCTGGCCAGCACAAAATGATTAAATGTCTTTATCCATTGCATTTTTCAGGATGACATTCCGCATTCATTGATTTGTTTGTTTAAATCTCTCCTGTGAGTGTCTCTCTGCTTAGGATTCCCACTGGTTCTCAGCCTGGGCTGATTGCCAGCTGACCTCTTCTCTGATTTCAAGATGAGAGAAGATGCTGCCTGGTTTATCAGGGTCACTTCCAGCCACTTAGGTGGTTCAGTGAGTTTAGCACGTGGACCAAACCACTGCCCTTCACCCAGCTCTGATTTCTTCAAAAAAAAAGATCCTGCTCTGCTGAATGTTGCCACTCTGGATTGTGAGCAAATATAAGAATGAATCTTGTTTTATCAAAATTCAGGACGTTCTGATGCTCCCCCAGATGTAGCAGACTGTGAAGGCAGCAGGCAGGTTATGCCTGGCTTCCCAGCACTGTTTGGGTCTGTTGGTGTCCCTGGAAGTTGTAAATGGTCTCTATTTGAGACCATTTTCTATTTTGAAGAGTAATGCAGTTCTTTCTTTTCCTAGTAAACAAACTTCCTACTTTTCATCTGTATGTGGATTTGGTGGCGTTACAAGCTCTGAGATTCCAGCAGAGTTCTTCTCTGGGGAAATATCTCTAGATTTTGACAGTGATTGTCTCTGGAAGATTCTCCTCCCTGTGAGACACATGTGTCACCAACTCTTATGAGAGGCCCAGGCTGTGAGAAAACACGATCTGTTATTTCTCAGCTCTGTCTAAGCAAGATTTTGGGGGACGTTGCACTTACAAACATAATTCTTGGACCTTAGTTCTTTTCTAGCAGCTTTGGCTTTCCAGCTGGGATCAGCTATTTCCAGTGAAACTGGAAGACTTAATAGGAGGAAGAGATGCACCATTTTTTCTAAGATGTCACTGCCTATGTGTTAAGGATAAAACAAGGAGGGAGAATGCTATCTTCTTTTTCTAAGCTGAAACACACCTACCCTTGTGTCCTCCTTCCCTTTAGACTTGGAAGCGTGATACTATGCATAATTCAGGAATCATTTAGATTGGAAAAGGCCTCTAAGATCAAAAATTCCAACTGTCAATCAAGCACCATGTTCACCACTACACCATGTCATCCAGAGGCACATTCACACAGTTTTTTGAACACTTCCAGGGATGGTAACTCCACCACTGCCCTGGGCAGCCTGAATTTTAATGACAATTTGCTTATGGAAGTAGTTAATCAACTACAAGAAGGGGGGAGCTCTCAGCCTTGATGCAGGACATCCCTGTGCCATTTTCTTGGAGACACAGGGACAATGCTGTTGCAAGTGATTAGTCTTTTCCTGTAATTTTCTTAAGTAATGATGAATTATTCTTTTCCAAATCTGATGCAAGTCAAGGGAATGGTGGGCTGCATAGCTCTGATGCATGCATGGCTCTGTCCTTATGGCAAAGAGCTAATTCTGGAACATGAGTGTCTGCTGGGAGACAGAGCTCATGGAGTGGGGCCTGTGGATGATGCAGAGTGTCTGAACTTCAGGGGAAGGCTGGCAAGTCTCTTTCTGATGACAGGTTTTAAAAGTAGAACAAAGTTCCTAATGTAGTGTGAAGCCATCCTACTGACTGTAGAATTATGAATTGTAGATTGTCGAATTATGAAGAGGCTGTGTTGTCACTTGTGAAATGCTGAGTGTGTCCTACAACAGAGTCATTTCTGTAACAAAACCGTTGTTTGTTTTCCAGAAGTATTTTTTATTGTGGAGGATGATATCAAGGAGTTCACTCAGCTGAAATTGGATAAGCGCTTCCACAGCATCCTCAGCATCCTGAGGCACTGCCAGAGAGTGAGAGAGATTCGTGGATCGGGGCTCATCCGCTACGTCATCTGCTAGCAGCTCCCCGTGTCTGCCTGCCCGGGAGAGACACCTGACCTGCCACCCATGCTCTGGTCTCCGGACAGCAGCAGGGAGGGACAGGGAGTGGTTTTCAAGGCATCTACCCTAAAATGGGAGTGTTTTTTGAGGTTTAAGTATTTTAGTGTTGTTTCACAAAGTCAAGGGGACCTACAAATCTGAACCAGAAATGCAGCAGGGCACATTTTCTGGTCAGCATATGAAAGTGAAGTTCTCTGCATGTTAACAGTGCTCCTTTGGTCCTTTTGTGTTTCTGAGTGTTTTTTTTCTTTTTTTCCTCTTTCTCTCAGAGAATTTTTCTCCTATTTGTTGCCTGTTATGAATGAGGACAAGCCAGTCTGAATTTAAAAATTAATAGATTTATTTGCAATCGCGTCACAATTTTGAGTTCGAATTCCGCCCACAGCCTTGCAGAGCGCTCTGGGGGCAGTCTGACAGAATCTCTGCCTCCCTCGAGTCTGCCCCCCATTGCATCTTCGCCAGAGGTTTTTATATGTTTTATTTCGCCCTTGGCTATAAGGTCATTACATATTCATGCAGTCCCCCTTCATGGAGCAGGAATTCCCCGCTGTAGATGTCCTCTGAGCAGG
>VXBC01012671.1:75272-89476 GCA_013399945.1 Ploceus nigricollis | reverse complement strand
TCTGAGCTGGAAAAGGTTTCTCCCCCATACAAGGTTTTATCAAATTTTTCTCTTAATTAAAAAAAATATAGAATAAATTAAAAAGTATAAAACCTTTTGTCCAGGATGGTGCATGCTGTGCCTCATGGGACTGAATAATCCAGACAAACCACAGTGATTGCCATCAAAGATGTGTTTGCCTTCCTCTGCCTGTGGAATTCGGGATCTATATGTTTCACAACGAGGATAATATACAGTTAAGCACTTGCAAAGCTTAATATCTCATAATTAGGTTAATAATTTTCCACATTAAAATGGTGCTTCCTTATTGTCTGCTTTTTCTTTTTTTTTTTTTTAATCTAACTTTTGTATCACACAGAATTTCCTGGGAGTTGGGATGCAGTTGAAATGCAGGAAATCTTGTTTAAACAGAACAGCTTTAAACGCTGGGGTTTATGTACAGGCAGAGGTACTTTAACATTTTATGTACAGCGAGAAACATGGAAAAAATTTATTTCTGCATGTGTTGCTTTCAAAGCTGAATAAAACTCAGTATTTTGGAAAGCTGTGATCGAAATCAATTAAGTGTATTTCTATTGCGATGTATCAGGTTGTAGTCTCAGTTTCCATGGATGGAGAATTGCACTAGGAAAATTGGGTTTTCCACTTCCTCTATTTTTCATGAATTTACTGAATGCAGAAAAATCAGTGGAATATCACAGTGCTGAACAGCAGCATAATTTTTTATCTGTTTCAGTTGAGTAGTGTGTCTTATTTAACTGACGTGAGATGGTAAGTGATGAGAAGTCCAGGCCTTCTCATCACTTCCTGAACCAAAGCTGCTTGGACTCTCCGGGCATTATTTTAAGGCTGTTTCATGCTTAGTAGAAGTTTTGTGGATTGATCCAATTCCAAGGTTTGCCCTTCCCCCCCCCCCACCCCCCACCTTTTTTTCATTTTCTTTTTTCACGGATTTCAGGGGGAATTCATTCCTGAGAGAAGCCCAGCTCCTGTTCCCCCCTCCTTTTTTGTGCTGGCCAGCCTCAGCTCGCTCATCCCTGCTGATGCAGCTCCTCTTGCCCTGTGCTGAGCAGCAGCATTTCAGTTGTGAGCTAATGTCTTATGTTTGATATTTATGCAGCTGAGAAACCTAAATAATTAAATTTCCCTGTGGCCCGAGCAGGAGTTGGACGAGCTGCCTTGTAAATGTGAGCTGTGCTGCCTTGCAGGATTTGCTCGCGTGGTGGTCGCTACCGTGTGCATTTCCTTAGCAGAAACTGCCCCACTGACCATAAATAATTCAGCTGTGGCTCACCATGTCAGGTTAACCTTTGGGAACACACCAAGGCTGCTGCTATGTGCAACCTTTGTTCTTAAAGCAGCAAAACTGTTCTTTCTGAGCAGGGAGAGTCCTGTACCATCCATCTGGAGGGTTCATTTCACAGCAACAGCCCCCACTAAGTGTGACTTAGTTGTTGTGCAAGTCTGAGATTTATTCAAAACATTCAGATGTTTGATTTAATAATCCTCATTATCCTAGTTGTTTTAGTAGTCTGGTTTTCTGTGATGCTTTCAGCTGTGTCACAAGTATGCAGGGATGTCAGGAAGGCTGAGAGTTGCTACAGGACTCGCTATGGGAGCATCAGAGTGCTAAATCCCTGTCTAGTTACTCATGGGCTTTATCTGGGCATCCTCTTGTTCTCAGTTACAAGCAGATGCAATGAATTATCCAGATGTTCAAGGTGCTGTGTCAGTGAAATTTGTTAAAATCCAGCAGACATCCCTGCTTCCCTACCTCATGCATCTAATGCTGCCTCCCCTTCTCCTCTTGCCACATCCTGGAGTGATAGCAGAAGAGACACCCATGGGAAAGAGAAGGTTGGGAATGAGTCACTTCAGATGTTGGGAATGAGCTGGCCAGCAGTGGTAGGTCAGAGGAGACCTGATGGCCACAGCAGACCACAGATTAAAGCAGGAATCCACTAGTGTGGCTATCGCAAAGTGAGCCAGTAAATACAGATAGGATCTAGTCTACCAAACTGTTAGAAATGGAAAGCAGTCAGTCAGCCTCCTAATTACCGTGAGGACTAGGCTTGGACTCCCTCTGTGAGGTCCTGGCTGCCTGGTAGGAGAAATTCAAGAGAAGCTATAAGATGGAAGTGAGGATGGCTAGGAAGGGATGAAAGGGAAAAGTGAGGAATTGGGCTCACTTAGTGTACAGAGAGATGGAGAGCCCTCAGTGGTGGGTCCTTGAGGATAGTGAAACACGGGAAGGTGTGAGTGCAGAGGAATGATGCAGGAGCACTGCAGCTGGCCATGCTCTAAGTACACCAAGCCTGCAGCAAGACCTCAAAGAATTCATCATCCATCCTCTCAGACATGTAATTTCAGAGTCTGCTAGTTCAGGCTAATTGTTCCTGGAATGGGCTTGTTCCTCTCTTGCAGTGGCAGCGGCATTCCGGACGTCCTGCCCTTCCCTCTGCCAGACCTGGGGAATAATTGCAAAGGGAGAAAAAGGCCCATTAACCTTTACTGTCTGTCTTTTCTTGCTGTAATCCACTTGGTGTTTGTCTTGATGGCGATAATTACACAGAAGTATGTAATTGCAAGACAAATGTTTAATTAAGAGCAGGTTTGTTGCTAGTCTCTTGTCTGCTTCCATCTGGGAAGAGCGTGGTTGTGCCGGTTGTCTTGGCAGCCTGGATCGAAGGTCTAACGAGCCCGTTCTGCACCCTTGCTAAAGAGGAAGGAAATAAATGAAATTAATGGATTAATGGGACCCTTCAATTCCCTCCTGCTGCCATAAGAGTTTCTAATTTCTGTATAATACTTTGCTCAAGACCCACATCTTTTATGGTGGATAAACCAGGTTTACTTTATTTAAATAATTTGGGATGGTGTGTCCTGCCCACTCAGAGCTTCAGGAAAGCTTGTAAGGAAAACTGCTCTTCTTGGTACTGCAGTTATCTGCCTTTGGATGAGCGTAAATCAAAATTACATTTTCTAGCTCTTTAGCAATGCCCAGTAATGTATTCCTGCAATATCCTTCTAAACCCAAAAAAAAAACCTTGGGTTGAGGTTACTTGTTTAAGCATGTCTGAATAAATGGGTTGTGAATTCTCAGCCTGTGCTGCCGCTTGGGAAGACTCACGAACATGAAGGTGGTCCTGTAACCTGACTGCACAAAGAAATGGCTTTAAAAATATTCTTCCTCTCATCACTCCTGGGTGCAGAGGGTGTCTGGGGCAGAGCTGCCTCCCTGCCTTACAGTAACAGCATCAGCTGCTGAAATAATTTAGATATGTTTTCCCTCTGGGAAATCACACTGATCTTAATAGAGGTTTTTAATTAAATAATATGCTGACTGTTACAAGCTGGAAATACTTTGGGTTTTGTGTTTATTCTTTGCAGCAGCGTTTCCTTCTGGTTGTCGCTGGGTTGCTTGAGGAGAGAAAGGCTCGGGAATTTCTTCCCGCTGGGAAACAGCCCCGGGAGCTGCCCACAGGCTGCAAGCTGAGGATGGGAGATGGAAATACACATATGAGCAGCTGGGCAAGTGCTGGCCCTGCGGTGAATTCCCGGCGCGTCCTGTCACAGGATCCATCCCCAGCCCAGCGCTGGGGCTCTCCTGGCCGGCCAGCCCCGCCGAGCTCCTCGCTTCTCCCCTCCAGGCAGCCGAGAAATTTGGGAACGGCTGGGGTTTCGGCGCGGCTTTCTCCTGCTGATAATGAAGCGGGTAATTAGGCAGGAGAGCAGCGGTTGCACGGAGTGCTGGAAACTCAGGAGCACACACCAGCCCGTTTCACCCCGCGCTGCTGCGGATAACGCGGGCGCCGGGGCAGAGGCTGGAGATGCCATGGCAACATCGCGGGCAGGAGCTGGCTGGGCACGGACCTACACACGCACGCCAATTAAAATTTAAATAGCTTCTGATGCCAGGAGCGAGCCCGTGGGGCGGGACCCCTGTTTGTGGATAAAATTCAGCACTGTTGAAGGGGTGTCTCTGCTGCTGGTCACCCGGCTGCACGGCTCCCCCGGCCCTGCCTGCCTCGTGGCTGCTCCTCCTTCCCTCCTGGAGGTGTTTGAGGTGCTTCGGCAGCTCCACCGCCTGCCGGCATGTGCTCCTGGGGCTTCTGCCTATGGGGGTATGAGCTGAGCTCTCTTGTCGAGCACCTGTGCCAAAGACTCAGCAGGTCCCGCCCCCAAAGTGTCACAGATTATTTTCTCAGTCCAAGTCGCTGATGTTTTGTGCTGCAGTGGGAACCAGGAGGGGTTCACTTGTGATTATGCCTTAATGTCCCGGGTGGTTCGAGGCGTGGGTTAGAAGTGTCATCCCTGTTCTACAAAAGGAAGATGAGTTGTTAAGGCATTTAAGTACTTCCCAAGGCCACACCACGAGCCCGTGGTTAAGGCTACACACAAAGTCTTTAGTCCCTGGCTGCCACCTCCCCACATTCTCCCAAGCTCCAGCCTTGCAAATCCAGGCCTGAGAAGTGATGATTTTTGCTCATGAACTTGACAAGCTCCGTGTTAAAACCACTTGAGTGCACCTTTGCCCCTTCAGCTCGGGAAGCCCTGATGTTTTTGCCTTAACAGGAAAAAACCTCTCCCAATATCCAGCTTAAATCCAGCCGTGGCTGAGAAAGCCATCCTTGTGCCTGGCCTTGGAGGCTGCTTAGTGCGAGCTCTGGCCCTGCACCTCTCCCTCTTCTCTGAGCCAGACCTGCTCTCCTTCCTTGTCCTGGTGTCTTCCCTAGTCAGGGATGCTGCTGCCAGGAATTGGCAGGAATCTGCCTTCTCATTTTGCTCAGTGGAATTTGGTGCCACCATATGTAGGGCCAAGCATTGCAAACCCCACTCATGGTCACGGACACCAGGCTGAAAGGGGTGAATTTTCCACCAGCATGGTTCTATTACTAGTGGTTTGCAACTTTTAATTTGGGTCCTCATCTGAGCACACAGGATGTGCATCTTCTGTGATTTGGGGGTTTCCTCCGTGTTTGTACAGTTCCTCTGGTTCTTCTTGATTGTGGCTTTCAGGTGTCTGTGCCCCGAAGTGGGGAAGAAATGGGAAGCACGTGAAAAATGGGAAATTCCACCATCTCTGGGGCTCCTTGCCTCCAAATCCCAGGCAGATGCTGCTGCAGGAGCTCTTCCCCATGTGTAACCATGTGCCTCTCTGCTTCTCCCACCTGAGCTTCAGATTTGCACCCTTGGATGTTGTTTTTCAGCCCCATAGTCAGATTTTTTACAAGCCTTGGGAAGATTGCCTGGAAACAGCACAGGAGAGACGCTCTGCAAAATGTTATCAGAAGCATCGGAAAACAGCAAACCAGTCTTTCTTTTAAAAGCTGGAAGCACACACTGCAGAGGTGGGGGCGGGACGCAAACCTGCAGAGCTTTGTAGAGCCAACTTTTGGAGCAGATCAAGCTTAAGGCGCAGGTTTTGGAAGGCTTTGCTCAGCTCAGCGCCGCCGCAAGCAGTTTTGATGCTGGATTCGGTATTTCCATTCATCTGCCTTCAGCAGGGATGTTTCCACCCAGTCAAAGCTGAGGTCCTGCCTTTTTTTGCAGTATGGGAAGAAGCCAGGCTGCCTTGCGTGAAGGATGGGGAGCCCAGGTAGGGAATTCTTGCCTTGGTGGCTGGGGAAGACAATTCCTGTTTTTTCCACCTGTACAAAATGCCACTGCAAGGCACAAAGAACACAGAGGGAGGTGACAAAGGAATGATAAGATGGCCTGAGCAGCCATCCTTTATCTTCACTTCTTATGCTTTGCTTTCCCCTGGTTTGATTCCCTACCACCTAACCCTGGCATGGGGTGATACAAAAGGTCTACAAAATGTTTTCTCACCCCAAAAGCAGTGAGGAAAGGGGCTGAAGCTCTGGCTCCTCCCTTTGCCCACATCTGGGGGATGATGCCTGGGAGGAGATCTGGGCGGTGGTGGCAGCAGTGGCTGCAGGGAGAGCTCTTGCAAAGATGGTGAATTCCAATTTATTCCTACCTCTGACCTCAGAGGCAGGCAAGTGAACCCCCAGCAACCACAAAAGGGTGCTTAGAAATCTCCAGCTGAACCACTTCATTTAAAAAAATGTACCAAACTGCACCCAGATCCAGCCACTGGAGGGTCCTTCCTGCTTGGGGTGGACCCCAAATCCTCTGTGCTCTGACCTCCAAGTGCGTGCCTGGCTTCTGGGCCCTCGGTCTCTCTGGTTTTCTGGCTTCCTACATGTGCCCACAGAAACCATCAGAAATCTGATCTGTGTTTCAGGAGTCTTCTTTATTCTCCCAAAGCCTTAATTAATTTTCTCTGTCTGCTCTTGCTNNNCTGTCTGCTCTTGCTGGGCCTAATATCACTTGAATGGCTCACTTATGTGAATTAGCTTGATTAATGGCAGAACCCGGACACAAAGCTCCTCAGCCTGCTCATGCTTTTCATGGGAGCATTTCCAACCTCATATTCTCCTCTGCCGAGGCCAAGCTTTACTCTCAGCTGGTGGGAGCAGCAACCCACAAACGCACAGAGAATATACAAACAGAGTTCCTCAGATGAGATAGAACTTCCCTGGCCAAAAACATCAAGTTACAGATTAATCTGTCACACATAAAAAAATCCTGGAGTGCCTTCCTGCTCCTCAGGCCTTGTCACTGGTACTGTGGCCTTTAGTGACAGCCACACTGAGGTGCTTGGGGTCTTCTGCAGGCTGTCCTGACTCTTCCATCATCAGCCTGGTGGGGCTCCCCTGGCTGTCGAAGGACTGGCTCTGGCAGTAGCTCTGGCAGCTGGAGTCTCCTCCAGACCAAAGGCTGTGCCTGGCACCAGTGGCCCAGCTGGTAATTCTGGTTTGTTCTTCAGCTGGAAGTGTCTTGGAAGCCTGGGAGGACCAGAGAGGTGAAACCAGCACTGCAAAATCATGCAGGGCTCTGTGTGTCCATGTGAGCCGGGACTGATGCTGCCCTCAGCTCTCAGAAAGGAAGCTCTGGCTGATCCAGAGTCTTTCCCAGGGACAAACCATGTCCTGGTGAAACTGGATAGTGCTTGCCTGTTCTTGGGGGGCATTGAGAGGAATAGCACGGCCATGGCAGCCACAGACTGAGGGGCACAGCCCCACATCAGCTGTGCTCCAGGACAGTGACATTTTGCCTGCAGACACCCGGGAAAGGAGAGGCTGGGAGGAGCAGCCTATGTGTCCCACAGGGCAGGAGCATTCCTGCAAGGACCAGTGGGGACACACAAGGCTTGCTGGCTTGTTCCAGGCACAAAGGAAGTGCCTGGAGCCACCAGAAGACAGCAAAGAAGTGTGTGCAGGGGAGTGAGCAGTTGCCTCCATGTGCCTTTTGGACAACTCCTCCAGCAAAATCCAGCTCCAGAAACCTGTGAGGAGGTGACTGGGACAGCTGGGGACCCTCAGCCCAGTCCTGCCCCGTGCACCGTGCCTGATTTTGGGGCTCAAGCCCCCCAGTGATGACCAGAGCTTGCCAGCCTTGCCCAGGCCCATGTGGCTGGTGAGACCCAGCTGGTGGGGAAGGGCAGGCTCTCAGCTCTGCCATCATTAGCATCTCATCAGCAGCCAAATTTTCCTGTGCTGCCGGGGGTGCTGCCACATGCCAGCAATCCACAGCATCTCTGCCTACATCCCATCCTCAGGCTGCTGGACCTCCTGGCAGGGCAAGCTGCTGGAAGGAAACACCTAAGGTTCATAAATGCTCATGGTTGAAAGGAATTGCAAAATCAGAAAGTCCACAAAAACTCGCAAAGTTTTATTAGTAAATTACACACTTGGCATGGAAATTGTTGCTAGTCCCTGATCTCCCAGAGTAAGCACACAGCAGTGCGGTTTGGATAAAAGGATAGGGTAGGATGTAGGCTATTTCCCTGTGCTCAGCTTGGGGTGGAAGAGAGCAGCTCTGCCTCACTGCCTGCCTTGCCCTTGTGAACTCTCAGTTAAGACCCTCTAGAAAAGGCACAGCAGTGTTAATTAAAAGCTGCCATGGGCATTATCTCAAACATTCTCCCCATGAAACATTCAGATGCTGCTGGCAGTGTTGGGCTGGGAAGCTTCTCTGCAGAGAGGTCAGTGCCAGCTCCTGGACCCCTTTGCATTCCCAGCTTTGGTGTGTTTGGGGTTCAGTTGTGAAATCCCCCTCTCGAAAGGCTAATGCAGATGGATACTGCTCAGCTTCAGTGTGTCTTGGGATCACAGAGGCTGGGAGGTTGGGCAGCTTCCATCACCTCCAAAACAGGTTCTTGAGCTTCTAACCACTATTTGCAATTAGAACAGCAATGCAGGAAAATGGCCAGTCTTGGGAGAGTTTAAAAAAGAAGTTACCTTGCTGTGCACTTGGCGTTGCTGGCTTCTGAGGCTGGAACACTCCCAAGGCGCTGGATCTGGAGCACAGAGGGCTGGAGGATGCCTCATCTGGGCTGCTCTTGCAGGAGATAGCATCTCCTGGCACAGGCAGCGCAGCCTGCCCAGAGTGGCCTGCTGGAGGTCACTGGAGAGCTCCGCTCCCACGTGCTCAGACAGCTCCTCCACCGCTGCCATCCATCAGCCCCTCTGCCCCAGCCCACCCCCTCTGACACCCACAGAGGCTGCTGCAAAGCCATCCTGCTTAATTGGGACCTCAGGGAGGCAGTTCCCGTTCTGAAGCATGCTTTGTTTTAATTAACAGGTAAAATAATCTATAAATAAATAGGAAGACCATGACTAACTCCCATTTTTATTTCTCTTCTGCTTCCCATGCTTCTACCAGATAATTTGGAGCCTCATGAAAGTCCATGCAATGGATAACCAGGCTCCTTGTTTTCTGCAGGCTCAGTCCTGCAAACTACCAGGAATGCAAATGCTGGGAGCTGGAAAACCACATGGATAACCAGGTGAGGAGGTGAGTTGTTCCTGGGACAGGTCCTTTGTTAAAGCTCAGCTGGGATCCAGGTATTGGGAGGGATTTACTCCAAAGGGTGGAGGAGCAGAAGATTTGAGGTGGTGCTGTTTGATCTGGGCATCATCTGCATCTGACACGCTGGGGACAGCCATGGCAAAAGAAAGGCCTCTGCTTTCAGAAAGAAAAACACTGCTTTTGAAATAATGCCATCCATTTTCCTTCTTGTGGCTGGATTTCTATTGTGGGTATGGTCAGGAATGCAGCTGATTCAGGCACCCAGAAATGTAAATCTGCACCCCACAATCTGTGTGGTGCCTTCCTGCTGTGCCTGGGCTCTCCCTGTCCATTATGGCTTTGGTGTCCAGGAGCTGTGGGGGCTATGAGCAGGCAGAGACTGTGCTTTCAATTAGAGCCTTTATTAATGAGCGAAGTGCCAGGATAAATGGCTGGTATGGCAAGTGGGGAAGGATGCTGAGCGAGGCAGGGGATGCTGTGGTGTGAGGGAGCTCCTCCTGCTCAGCACGAAATGTTCCTGGCACTGTCTCTGGGCGGGGACAGGGGCTGTGGTAAAGTCTGAGCTCTCCGAGGCCATGCCTGGAGCCCCAGCATGTGGAACTGTCACCTCAGGGGTGTCCTGCCTCTGCTCCCACGTGTTCTGTGTGCCTAAAGGCTGGTTACAGTGCACGTCAAAAATAACAGCAGGAGGTGAGAAGTGGGGATGTGAGTGGGCAGAGAAGAGCTGCTCTAGCGGCGTCCCCCAGTGCCAGGAAGTTGTGACAAGCTCGTTCCCAAGGATTTACAAAGGTGTCTGCCTACGACATGAGAGAGACTTCATATTTTTTCTTCGCCTTGGCAGTTTCAGGTCAGTTTAATGGAACAGACGGAAAAGGAAACCTTCAAGGAAGTTGATGCTAAACTGATGACAGTTTGGGAAATCAAAAGCTTGGCTCTTGACTAGTTCTGCTGCCAGTGAGGTGGAAGGAGCAGGCTGGGATCCCTCACAGCTGGTGAGTGGCAATGCTTGCCACACTTGCCCTGGCTTGGTGGTGGGTGGGTGCCCCAATACCAGCACTAAATCAAATGTGATGTGAGAAAATGGAGGGAGAAGTGAATAAACTGTTATTTCAGGATGCCAGGGGGGCTGGGTGCAGCTGTGGGACAGAAAGGAGGGCAGCAGGGATGGACTGTGCAGGCACAGAATGTGAAAAAGAACTTGCAATAACTAAGAAGTAGATGGGTTGTGCTGTGATATCACTTTCTCCACACAGACCCAGCCCCAGGAGCTCCATGTCTGGACATCACATCTACTCACCACTCCGTCATTCTTCACACCAGCTGCTCTGTGCCGTCCTCTGCTACATCATCCAGCCCTGGATCCAGCGCTGCTCCGAAGCATCTCCCACCCCTCCTGCTGCCCCATGCAGTTCTGCATCCCTCACGGAGCGCTGCAGGAGCTGGCAGGGCTGAGGGCAATTCTTTACTTGTGCCTGGCAGATCCTGTGCTCTGACATGTACTCCTTCGAAGCACTCCCGTTTCCAAGAGGCAGACTTTGTTAGGTGCCGTTTCCCCAGGGGACACCCTCCAGGAGTGCCTTGGCTCGTGTTCTGGTGTCCAGCAGTGGTCTGAGCCCAGAGCCAGGGTCTCCCCGCTGCCGTGGGCAAGGCAGGGGGCCCTCACACACTGCTGGCTTTGCTCCACCAGCACCAAGTGAGCCAGGCCTGCAGCAGCAGCTGATCCCTTCTGAGAGGCACAAACTCACCCCCTGAGCTGTCCTAAAGGTAAGGAGACAGAGGAAGGTGATGCCTGCCCCAAAGGCTGGTGTTCATGGTGATGTCCTCAGTCCCAGTGGGACCCCAGACCCCTCCCCAGCTCCTTCCCCCTCACTGGGAGCTAAACTAGTCAAGAGCCAAGCTTTTGATTTCCCAAACTGTCATCAATTTAGCATCAACTTCCTCGAAGGTTTCCTTTTCCTTCTGTTCCATTAAACTGACCTAGAACTGCACCAGCATTGGTGCTGCAGTACCGTGAGCTGATAGGTGCAGGGTGGGGCTGCTTCACTCCCTGCACAGCTCCCCACCTGCACAGCTGCTTTGTAGACACTGATATTTAAGTATCAATCTGATTTATAACACTCAGGGGAGAAATCGGAGTGTGTGTGAAGGACTGAACAGAGCACATGGCGAGCCGCAGCAGTTTTATTTCCCTAGATTGACACTCACAGCATTTTTCTGTCCTGCTGTTTTTAATTTCCACTTTATTCTTCTTTATTAATACTACTCTGGGGCAGTTGATCACACTTTGCTGTCACACATTTCCCTAGAGAATTCATTTTTCCTGGTGGCAGCAGTGCAAAGGCAGAATAGTTTCAGAGGTGTGACTAACCCAGGGCTAGTACAACTGGACCACTCAAGTGAAGCTTTAGACTCATATGCAAACCACCACCAAGGCTGTGCCAGAGCTCTGTTAAGCAAGGCACCTCTGAGTAACAGGTAGGGCAAAAAAGGTACATGTATTATTAAATGGCATTTTTGTTCTGTGTGCTGGAAGTATAAACTGACCTTTATGAGGGCTTGAATATGAAACATGGGCATGGGAGGCTCGCTCTGGTCTGACCATCAATCAGCCTCTCCTGGGGTATTCCTGTACGTCCTTTTCTGCACAAAAGGTTAGGAAGCCAAAAGAGCTTTTTTAAATGTTTCATGTTGTCCTTTTTCCCCTGTTTAGAGAGCTGTTCACTCAGAGCAGTTTGAGGCTGAGGCAGTGACTGAGGTAAGCACTGTACCCAGCTCTCTGTGTAGATCTGTGCAGCAGCTGGGGTGAAATCAAGGGATCACAGAATCCTTTAGGTTGGAAAAGCCCTCCGAGGCCTTCCCCAGCACTGCCAAGGCCACCACTGACCCCTGTCCCCAGGTGCCACATCCACATGGCTTTTAAATCCCTCCAGGGATGGGGACTCCACCACTGCCCTGGGCAGCTGTGCCAGGGCTGGACAGCCCTTTTCATGGAGGGATTTTCCCAGTATNCAATTTATTTCATTTTCAATTTAAAATATAAAAAGTATGTGGGTTACAGCAACATAATTTGCAGCCTGCTGATTAATAATACAGCTGACAGAACAAAATTGGGCTGCGAGCTCGAAGTGCTGAGGAAAGCTAAAATTTAGTGAGCAGTGTGTGGATATGGGGTAGGCAGCCTGCAGCTGGGAGAGGAGGCTGCCGAGGCCAGAAACACCGTTTGCTTTTTTAGCTGCCTCACACACAAATCCTGGCTCCTACATCCCCTTCCCCCTACCCTGCCATACGATCTTCCGTGCTAGGAGATAGTCAGCACTCTATTGGAAAAGCCTGTGAGGAAACTGACACTAGGAGAGCAATTCCTAAGGGTTCCCCATCCACATAGAGAGAAGGCAGCCCACACAGTGTTGATTTATAACGTGTTTTTTTCCCCCAAGGGCACTGAGATGCTGCCCAACAGACAGGCTTTAGCACCTCTGGAAATGTGGCCGGTTTTACACCAGTTCTTCATTTCATAGGACTTGTTATGAAAAAAAGAGTCTTTGCTCTCTGCCTGCTGTGTCTGGGCCTGTGAAGGCATTGAAGATTCATCCCAGGGTGTGCTGGTGCAGGTAGGACCAGCTCTGCACCGTGTTCCAAGGGCTGATGAAGTACCAGGGATGTGTCTGGAAAAGGTGGTGCAACGGATGTCGAGGAGGATGTGCTGAATGTGCTGTACCCCATGGGAAACGACAGTGCCAGCCTGACTGGTGTCACTTCACCGGTGTCAGCACGCCCGGATCTGGCAGGGGATGTCTGAAACTTGCTCCTGATGAGACACTCGAGTCCCTTTTATTTTAGCAGCCAGTGATTTAACCCCCCAAAAGAAGCTGAATGCATCCTGTAATGGGAGACAGAGGGACATTGTGCAAGACAAACATTTTGCACTGAGCTTTGCAGCCTTTTTATGCAAGCACGGTGAAATCCAGCCCTGGACAGGGCACGAGCCCCCCAGAGCAGTCTGAGCGTCCCCCCTGTGCGTTGTGGCTTCTCTGCCTATGATGGGAGTGAATCTCGGCTGCACGTGCTGTGACCAGTTGACGAAAATGCTCCTCTGTCCGCGACATTAAGTGTTACGAATGGAGGGAGCGGAGGTAAGCACCCTCTCCCCGAAGACAGCATCAGACAGCCCACGCCTGGCAAGGCAGGACTAAAGCCACGCCTTCCTGTATTTGCCTTACCTGTGCTTGTGGCTGTCTCACACCGCGGAGGGAGAGAGCCTGGATTAAAAACCACAGCGCCAGGGTGAGAAAAAGAGATGGTCGCAGCTCCCGCTGCCGGCACACATCCCAGGCACCGGCTCTGCCGGCTTTGATCGAGCGTGCCAGGTCCCTCCTCAGCAATCACCAGGAAATTGATGTAAACACTCCGGCAGCTTTTTGAGAGCTTTCCTTCCCCCTGCTTGAAAAGAGACACAATCCCTCGTGCTTGAGGATGCAGCACAGATTATCTAGTCAGGGGCCGTGATTATCTCGTCAGGCTCCGCGGTGTTTAATTAAGTTGTTTATCGTGCTATCGTGCTGTCGGTCTCCATCCCGCCTGGAAACGCGCCCTGGCACCCACCGCAGGCCGGGTGGAACACCCGGGGCCCACCCGCGGGTGCCAGAGCCCGCAGGAGGATGCTCCGCGGGGATGAGGGGTTAATCACCGCTCCGCACAGAGCCCCTTTGTGCCGGGCGCTGGGGACTGACCCTGCCAAGCCTCGCTGTTGCCAGGGCGGTGTGAGAGCCCGGGGCACTGCCAGGGTTTGTTGTTCGCCGCGCAGGGGATGGTTGCCAAGGTCCTGCGAGGTGCTGCCCNTTCCCTGGACACGCTCCAGCTCCTCAAAGCCTTTACAGCCTGGACGGCGTGGTTCTCCATGGGCTCCCATCTGTCCTGGCCCCAGATATCCCACAACTCCCCTTGCTCAGCTGCCTGCTGCTCCCAGAAAGCTGGGATTTGTTTACTATGCACCAATTTATTTCATTTTCAATTTAAAATATAAAAAGTATGTGGGTTACAGCAACATAATTTGCAGCCTGCTGATTAATAATACAGCTGACAGAACAAAATTGGGCTGCGAGCTCGAAGTGCTGAGGAAAGCTAAAATTTAGTGAGCAGTGTGTGGATATGGGGTAGGCAGCCTGCAGCTGGGAGAGGAGGCTGCCGAGGCCAGAAACACCGTTTGCTTTTTTAGCTGCCTCACACACAAATCCTGGCTCCTACATCCCCTTCCCCCTACCCTGCCATACGATCTTCCGTGCTAGGAGATAGTCAGCACTCTATTGGAAAAGCCTGTGAGGAAA
>VXBC01012671.1:53730-72159 GCA_013399945.1 Ploceus nigricollis | reverse complement strand
CGGGCGGGGGCGGGAGGCGGATCCGTGCCCCGTGCGGGACAGCCCGCGGGAGCGTCCCTGGGAGCGGTGCCGGTGTCGCCTCGTCCTTCCCGTGCCCCAGACCCCCTTGCCCGGAACAGAGGGATTCAAACCCGTGAGAGCGCCGGCTCGCTGCCTGCGAGGGCGAGCAGAGACACCGGCATTGCTTCTCCGCGGTTTTGCACGGGCTCGGTGCGTCTTTGTGTGCCCTGTGGGCTTCTTCGGGCGCCGTGCGCCCGTGTGTCCCCTGTCTGTGTGTCCGTGCCCGCCGGTCTGTGTGCGCCCTGTCCGTCTGTCCAGGCTGTGTGTGCCTGTACGTGCCCTGTCTGACTGTCCGTGCCCGCGGGTCTGTCCGTGCTTGTGTCTCTGTGTGTGCCCTGTCTGTCTGTCCGGGCTGTGTGTGTCTGTACGTGTCCCTTTGCCCACATGTGCCCTCTGTGTCTGTATGTGCCCTGCGGGTCCACATGTGCTGTGTGTGCCCATGGTCCCTATGGGTCTGTACCTGCCCTGTGAGTCCGTACGTGCCCCTGGGTGTCTCCGTGAGCTGTATCCATATATCCATAGGTGCCGTGATGGGCTGTACCTGCCCTGTGTGCCCACACGTGCCCCATGACTGTGCAGGTCCTGCGTGTGCCCACACGTGCCATGTGTGTCCCTACATGCAGACCTGTGGGTTGGCACAGGCAAACCCGGTGTCGGCGTGCCTGGCAGGTCCCCCAGACCCCTTCCCTGTGCCCAGAGAGAGAAAATTGCTTCTCTCCCTATGCCCTGCTCCAAAGCAGGCTGCATTTGTTCTCAGGTTTATTTCCTCTAACCTGAGCCAGACCTTCGCGGGGAGGTGGCAGGTGGTGACAGTCTAGGCTTTAATGACTTCGGACATGCCTGGGGTGTGGGGAAGGTGAGTTTGTTGGGGGAGATCCATCCCGGGCTGCTGTGGTGTGAGGAAAGGGGGAAGGCAAACCTGACCCTGCTGTGGCAGTGGCTCTGCTGGGCTGTGCCCACACAGCTGCCCAGAGGAATCCTCCACCCTGAGGTGTGGGGCTGGTTAGGGGAGAGGGTCCCCAGGCTGCAGTGTGCATCAAGAACTCAGCCTTTGCTGGGTGTCGGAGATCTTGGAGTGCCTCTGCCTGCCTGGGCTGTGTGCCCGGGGACATGGTGCTCACAGGAGGGGACGTGCAGTGTCCAGGGTTTCCCTTGTCCAAGCAGCTGGCTTGGTAGTGGACACACAGAGCTTGGCTGCTGCCGAGGGAGGGGGTCTCAGTCTCTGCAGTCAGCTCTGTGCTGCTGGCTCTTCACAGTTAATTAGACACGACTAATCCTATCTGGCGCTGGGAACTTCCCAGCAAACCAGAGTGCTTTTCCCTCTCCTGGCCTGAGCAGGATCGCAGCCTCCTGCAGAACCAGACCTGGGGACAGGGACATCTTTTTCAGCCCCTTGGACGCAATCAGGGTGGCAGCTCAGACCTGCAGTGCACTGACCTTGTTGTGGCTGGACACGTGTCCATCAGGTGGAAGGTGACAAGCCCCGTGGAGGTCTGTGGCAGGGAGAGGGAGGTCAGGACTGTAATGAGGATATTGCAGGAATAAGGGCCAGAGCTGGACTTTTGAAGATAAATCTCACACCCAGCAGGTGAGCATCAGCATTCCCCACCCCTACAAAAGAAGAGGGGGCAAAGGGACACGATAATTTGTTCCCTGTTCCATTGACGCCCTTGTGCTTGGGAGAACCATCAGTGTGTGCCCTGCCCTGGCCTTGGAGCCAAAGCAGAGAGGAGTCGGGCTGACTTAGGGATATGAGTTAGAGGTAGGTTTATCAGTGCTGGGTTAATGGTTGATGATCTTGGAGGGCTTTTCCAACCTAAACGAGTCTGTGACTGATTCATCGCAGTCCTTTCCCTCCTGCAGCTGAAACCAGGCTCTTAGTAAGGACTGATAAAACCTGAAATCCCGATCAAATCACCCGCGTTTGGAAAGAATGACATTGATCTGGGAACATCTCGACCAACCTCACGCTCTCCGGGTCGAGTCCTCCATGCAGAGAGGGTCATGTTTTCTTTTCTTTATGCCTAGAACAGAGGCGTGAAGACCTGCCTGCAGGAGCTGGATTAGTTCCTCACCCTGCTCCTGTGCCCTGGGTGCTGGGCTGCCAGGCAAAATCTCCTCTCCAGAACTGGCATTCTGGGCTGGAATTACCCCTCAGCTTTGCAGGTTGCATGAGCCAACTCGCTTGCAGTTGGAGCTGCCTTAGTGGGTGCTGTTTGTTTGCTCTTGCTCAGGGGTCTAAAAGGGTCTGTTCCGAGCTGTCCCCCACTAAACAGGGGGGACAGGCACCTCCATGATGCTTGTTTCCCTCTCTGGAAAGCCTCGTATGCAGGCCAGGCAAATGCCTTTCAGGGTGCTGATTTGGATAGCTGAGCTTGAGAGGTCTAAATTTAAGCGAGATGAATCTCGCCCGGTGCTTGCAAACCTTGGTTTTCAGACTTTTCGCCTTGATCTTTCCTTTTTTAGCATGACCCTGCTGTTCTCCTACCACTCAGGACTCTTCCCAAGCATAGAAAATGCTTCTGAAACTTTCCACCCCCCCAGGTGGGAGGTGTTGCAGAAATGCAACTGCAGGGAAGCATTTGCAGCTCATCCTCCTTGCAGACGCAGAAGCCCGGGTTAAACAAGCAGCCTGTTAATTTTGTGTTAATGGCTCTGAGCAATGGCGAGTCCCCCCTCCACCCCCTTCCTCCCTACCTTGTGCCAACATTTAATTGCTCTCACTCTGGAGAGATGCTATCTCATTTCAAGGTTGAACTTATCTAGTTTTGGCTTGCAGGGGGGATGTTGCTGTGTCCTTGTCACAGAGGTGACTCGTCACTCCCTGCTCCTTGCCCGCAGTGGCGGGGTTACCTCCACACGCGCTCCTCAGGAGCCCGAGGGTGCTGTCCCCTCACACCGCGGGATTCCTGCTCCTCCTCGCCTGGTTTTTGTGCCACCCTCGGGATGTGGCTGGTGTGGCCGTGTTGCCCAGGTGCCCGTCTGGGTGCAGCCATGGGTGTGAGCTCGCTTTTTTGACTCCTTACAGACGGACGTGTTCCCACTGCCCCCTCAGGGACCACCCGCTCCGGCTTTGTGTTGATGCCTTAGGCGGGAGATGCTCTGTGCTCATCCCAAACCCTTTCCTGGCTCTGGCAGAGGTCTCTGTCCTGGCCTCATGCATCTCCCTGCAACACAAAACCGTGGTCTGTCCGACTATGGCCTCACTGAGGTGATTTGAGCCACCGACCAACCATTCGTGAGTTACTGCGGCTTTTCGTGTTAGAGATTTGCATTTAATATAATCCCACAGAAGGAGTCAGGGGTGAGACTGGGCAGTGACAAAAATCCCCGAGGAAGGTGTTTGGATGCTGTTTCTGCACCGGGCAGCAGCCATGCCGGGGCTGTCTGAGCACACACCTGATGCGTGCGGAGCTGGTTACACCTGCTGTGAGATTCATCCTCAGGATATTACATGCTCTGGAGAAATGTGGGCAAGCACTGTGTCGAGGCAACAATAATGTCTCAAGATAGATAATAAGTCTCCTAAATAGATCTAATTCCAGGAAACTCAGCTGGCTGATTGGAATTGTATTTTTAGTCTCCAGTCCGTGTATTTACCTGAAATTTCTGTCCTGCTGTTCTAGCTGGAGCTGACCCCAGGTTGCCTGCTGCTCCTGCCTTTTACCCAAATACTGTGACTACACAAAGTTTCTGAGTTCCACCAGTTGGTCTGAAAATGCTTTATTTTGGCAGATATCTGGCAATACTGAAATTTCTGTCATTAAGGGGCTTTAAGGGGTCAGTTAAGGGGTTTTAAAGCAGGTTGCACAGGGGATTGGTGGGAAAAGCCCTGCTTTGGCACAGTGGGGTGCACATGGTTGATCTGTGGGCTCCTCTCGTCCTCTTTGGCAACTGTTTCATCAGTTTTACTGATGGTACCTAATAGTGAATCTGGCAGATATCTAATTCTCTATTCCTAGCATGCTTTAAAAGTGCCTTATTTTTCAATTAATTCTGTTGGCTGTACAGATTTAATGGATTCCTTTAGAGGTCCCCATCAGTCACCGACGCTGGACATTTCTTTTCCAGTGCTGTTTCTCTCTCTTTTGCTGTGTCTAGAAAGATCACATTCCCATGCATTTTCCACGTCTCGTTTTTGCCAGAATGGCTTTTTCATTATTTGAATCCCGCTGCTTTTCCAGGTTTGTGACTTCTGGGGTCTTTGGTAAAAGCTTTAAGCGGGTTCCTTGCTTTCACTGATGCCAGTGACTGCTCTGGGCTTTTTAAAATTTGCCCTTTTAAAGTCATACGTTGCTGCCGTTATTTTGGGCTCGCCGTTCCTGTGTGCAGCAGAGAAACAGAAAGAAACTATAATAGAAGAAGACTTGCATTAGACATGGCAGTTCATTTTGGCCTCGTCCCTGTCAGGCAGACCTGCTGCCACTCCATGGACAATTAACGCTGAAACGTGACCCGTTCCTTGTGCCAGCAGCGACTTCTCATCCCGGAGATTTGTGAGCTCCCTGGGTCTGGTATCGGTTACTCATGAGTTGTTTGCATTGTGGCATTTGTATTTGCCCCCCTGGGTGTGTGGATGTGATGGATGGTGGCAAGATGTGCACGTAGGATAGTGAAATTCAGTACTTGTGGTGTTTGACTGACACCGCTGAGGAAGGAAATCACATACTCCACGTGGTAGAATTGTTTTGGCACACTGAACTCTTCTTTTGTGCCTCGATGTCCTCCCGCTGCTCTCCCAGCTGACCGGGGCACCCCTCAGACCTGGCCAGGTGCTGCCAGGCAGGCGTGGTGCCGGCCGGTGCAGCCCAGGCTGGGCTCCAGGAGGCCACCGAGTGCTCCCCCTTCCCAGCGCCAGGCTGAGATTAAACACTGATCTGCTTCCAGGGCTTTCCAGGCAGGATTGCCTGTGAGGATTTACAGGAGCCGATTTCAGACCAGCTGAAAGGTGCCAGGGTGACCTTGCCATCACTCCCTGTCCCCGGGATTGGACCAGAAGCGGGACCAGCTCCCAAATCTCCCCACTGAAAGCTTCCCCTGGCTGGGAGGCTGCGGGGGGAATTAACGCCGCTTGTTCCTGCAGCACTTTCCACCCAAGCCGAGCCTGTCTTTAAAAAGCAGCCGGCGTGGTTGTGCTTGGAACAGGCAGCTCGGTTTCTATATTATACACAGCGCTCATCTCTGTAGGAAGCCGGCCAGCCCACGCCGCTGCTGCAGCCCGGAGCCGCCGGCTCTTCCCGGTTCCTCGGGGCGTTCCCGGGAGACAGGGAAGGAGCAGGGAGCTGGGCAGGGAGCTCTGCGGAGCGCTGGGTGCGTGCCCTCCGTGCTCCTTGGGGCACAGCTGTCCCCTCCTGCACCGGCCACCCGCACCCTGCCCTTGTGTCCTTGCCTGTGCCCAGAGCCGCCTCAACTCACCTGCCCTGACCTGCCAGGTAAACATCCACCTCTTGCTGCCCCGAACCCTCTGCCCTGACCTGCCAGGTAAACATCCACCTCCTGCTGCCCTGAGCCCTCTGCCCTGACCTGCCAGAGAAACATCCACCTCCTGCTGCCCCGAGCCCTGGCTCCGCTCCTGGAGCCAGGACACTCCGGGTCCCTATGATCTCCCGGGGAAGTGGTTTGGCCGTGTCTCAGTGTCACGTTACAGCCCCTCCGAATTCGGGGAACAGCAAACAATCCCTCTGAGCTGAGTCCTGTTGGTGTCCATCTGTCCCAGCTGTCTGGATTATTTGCACAATTTAATTCTTGGCTACACCTGATTTTACAACAGGATTAATTTCATGGCAACTGATACACCTGCAACAATTAGCTATGTAAACCAAGATAAAAGGCCAATCAAATTTCATGTTTTGGAGTGCAGGCTGCTTCCAGCTGGAGGCTTCCTAAGCCCTTCTGAAACCCCTTCCCAGAGGAAGCTCTGCAGATCATCTCCAGCCCCTGAGGGAGGCTTGTTCCTTTGTGTGAGTGAAATGGGGCTGGGAAATGCGGCAATGAGCTAGGGAGGCTGAGCCTTTGGGAACAAGGCTGCCCTTGCCCACCTCTGGCTCTGTGATCCCTCTGGCAGGAGCCAGGGGTGTTCCACAGCCCCAGGCTGGGTGCTCCAGCAGCTCTGGAGGCAGGGCCAGGTTTGCAGCCAGGCTGGAAATCCCCCTGTGCCACCCAGCCCCTGGCCAGGCTCTGTGCTCCATTAATTGCCCCTGCCCCGTGCTGTGGGACACGGAAAGTTCTGAACCATCGCAAAGCGCCTTTGGGTAAAGGTAAATTAAACCCTGTCGCCGGCTGCGAGGGGGCAGGGCTGGAAACGCCAATGTGGAAATAGGTCCCGGCTTAAAATGACTTCAAGGACAGAGGGTAGGTGCTGGGCTTCTTGGGATCTGATCCATCTGGGACCAGTTCCAATTAAAATGAGATCAAGGAGAATGGGACAAGGGGAAAAAAGAAGCAGTTATCTTTGCATTTCTGTCGGGATTGCAGCGTGGAGCGTTGGGCTGGGTTCAGTGCTGGGCTCCTCTCCCCACTCCCCACGAGTGCCCAGTAAGATTGGTTTGCTCCTGGTTTTCTTCCAGGGTTGCTGTGGCTGTAATTCCCACCCTGTATTCCAGGAGTGGTGCTGGGATGGGTGGGCGAGGAAGAGGCTGCACCCACGGGAGGGGGCTGCACCCTCTGTGAGTCAGAGCTGTGGTCCTGGCACCTGAGCCGGGCCCCTGGGCTGGGAAACTTCATCAGGTCACGGATGTGCTGGAGATCCTCAGGCCTGAACCAGGGGGAATCCTGGGCAGAGGAGAGCCACAAAGATGGTCAGAGGATGGCTGGGAGAGCTGGGCTGGGGGTGTTCACCTGCACAAGAGAAGGCTCCAGGGAGAGCTCAGAGCCCCTGCCAGGGCCTCAAGGGGCTCCAGGAGAGCTGCAGAGGGACTGGGGACACAGCATGGAGGGACAGGACACAGGCGATGGCTTCCCAGGGCCAGAGGGCAGGGACAGATGGGATATTGGGAAGGAATTGCTGGCTGTGAGGGGGGGGAGGCCCTGGCCCAGGGTGCCCAGAGCAGCTGTGGCTGTCCCTGGATCCCTGGAAGTGTCCAGGGCCAGGCTGGATGGGGCTTGGAGCAATCTGGGACAGTGGAAGATGTCCCTGCCCATGGCAGGGGCTGGAACAGGATGAGCTTTGAGGTCTGTTCCACCCTAAGCCATTCTGGAATTCTGTCACTGGTTTGCATTTCTCTTACAAGCAGTGGATCTGACCTGTATTTGGGCACCTGTACTCAGGAGACTATTTCAGATAATTTATTTTAAGAACTGCAGTTCTTTTGCTCTCTGAGAATTCTCCTTTCTCCATAGTTTTTTGTTTGTTTGTTTGCTTGTTTTTTTTCAATGTGAGGTTGTATCAACTTGAGAAAGGCTTTATCCAGAGCTTGCAATGAGCAGGCCAGGCTTAGTTCCCTTCCACACAACCTCCCAGGCTAAGCGTGGCCAAGTGCAGAAACGCCATAAATTAGAAATAATGATGTGTTCTAAGCGAGGCAGTAAGCAGGCAAGGCCAGTCCTTGCGCTCAGGAGAGCTGGGAGCTTGGAATGCTGGCCAGGGAGCTGTTTCTGGCAGAGCCAAAAAGGGAACACTTGGGAAGCAGAAATCCCTGTGGGATGGAGAGGGATCTTGTCGCTCCTGGAGTTACTGCTGGGCTGAAAGGGACGCTGCAGCACTGGGGCCGCGTGTGCATCCAACTGTGCTAGCACAGGGCTGGGGTGTGTTCCTCTCTCCTGCAGCCTGTCCCACCAAATCCTAAACTTCAGTGAGCTACATTTCAGTGCAAAATTGTCCTTTCTCCTTTTTCCCCCCAGGCTCACTCTACAGCTGATGTCAGCTTTGGGCGCTTTCATAGAAGAATCAAGGAAATGTGAAATTTGATAAGACTCCTTTAGGAAAACGAAGTTAGAGTGCTCAGTGGTGGCCATGAAGGGGTCGAGATGCGCACAGTGCCATCTCTGGGTCATCTCCTTTCTGCCTGAGCAAGGGGCAGGGAAGTCGCAAAGGACATCTTGATGGGCTTTACATTTGCCAGAAAATGCCATTTTTGATATTCCTGACTGTGGGCTCAACTCACATTCCGAGCCTCGTCATTAGGCAGGGGCTTGCCCCGCCTGTTTGTAGAGGACACAAAACCGCCGAAGGTGACGAGGCAGCCGCTCCTGCTCCCAAAATCCCTGCTGGCCGCACCTACTCCCAAAATCCCTGCTGGGGGTGAGGCAGGACAGGTGCCCGGCTGTCTGCGCGTCCCTGTCTGCTCCGGGGGGGAACGCGGTGTGTTCGGTAAATACCGAGCGATCAGCAGGGCGAGAGAGCTGCAGGGAGGGCTGGAGTTGGATCACAGCGCTCCAACAGCCTCCTTATCTCCTGTGATTTGGAGGCAAATCTGCTTTCGGGAAAGGCATTTAGAGTCTTTGTGTCTTTGGGTCATTAGGAGCGCCCCCGATCTCTTCTGTTAAAGATGTGTCTAAGGTTAAAAAAAAATCACATATCTCTGAGCTGGAAAGCTAATTGCTGTCTGCTTCAAGCACAGGGCGTGTTGTGGAAAAAGAGAAGTAGCTGGAGAAAATCCCGATTGTAATAACACTCGCATGATCTTTTCAGGACATGAAAACGTTCTGTGTTCCAGTAGATCCCAGGAGCAGTGGCAGGATTAATGCCACAGGTGAGCAGACAGGGAGGAAAACGCCACAGCAAAGTTTGGGAAGCTCATTGCTCCCTGTGGAGGAGCCCGGGTTGGTGCTTGTGCTCATCTCCCCCTTCTCCACGAGGCTGAGGGGGCCCGGCACCCTGCTGACCCCAGGGACACTCTCTGCTGGGGCTGCACAGTGCCTGGCCCCCTGGAGACGCCAAATCTCCCAATGGTTTGGACTCACAGCCTGGAATCTAAGCTCATTTCCGACTCTGACCTCCTTTATCTGAATAAATCTCACGTGCCTGCTACTACTCAGACAGCAAAAATAATCTTTTCTGCCGTGATATGTGTGTCAGCTTTTCTTCATCCCAGCAAAGTGCTGTAAGAGCTGCAAAATGCTTCGGAAACAGAATTTTTTGAGCAACAGAGATTGAAAGGGGAGGGAAAAAAGTGAGTCTCTGGGACTTAGAAATCAAACCCCTCAGCCAGGTTTCCTTGGCACGATTCCTTTTGCAAAATGGTCTTGCTGCTGCCCACTAGAGCCAAATGTGAAGAAAGGGATTAAGGCTGTGAAACTGCTCCATCCTGATGGCTCTTTCACAGTCCTGGGCAGAGCAAACGTTTCAGAGCAATATTTAGCTAAATAAATGCTGCGCACTGTGAGGTCTGGAGCCCAAGCTTGATTGCGTTGCTCACAGCAAGGCCATGCTCTAAGCCTGCATTTAAACCATCAAGTTTGGGAGCAGAGCAGACCGCCCAAAAACCACCAGAGAGCTCCCAGCTGTGCTGTGAGCTCCTGCCCCGCTCCCTCCTCCCTTCTGGGCTCCACATCTGGGTGGAGAGCAGGGTCACACTGGGCTCAGGTGATCCTTGTGCAGCAGGCAGGCAGCTCGGCTGTGATCCCCTGAGGGATCCTGGGGCTCTGAGACCTCTGCTCACCTCCTGCTTGAGTCTTGCTCTCCACCAAAGGGTGGTGGTAGAACGTTTCTCCTCCTGAGCCAGAACCAGCTTGGACAGGAAGTGCTGTGTGTGATGTCTCACCCCGAGGGACGAGGGAGCACCCAGTATTCACAGGCTGAAAAGAGCAACAAAAGCTGACAGAGATTTTTGGTAGATTGCACCCTTGGCATGGGAATTGGTGTGTTAGTCCTTGACCTCCAGTATAAGCACACAGCAGTGGAGTTTGGATGAAGGGCTAAGATGAAAGGGAAGAGAGAAAGAAAGAGATGAATTAAAGAAGAAAAGAGAGAGAGTGAGACAGAAGAAGAGAGAGATCACTAGTCCTGGCTCCAGTGTCGATCCAGCTGATGGGATGTCCTGGGGCCCTGGGCTTTGTGGGGCACATTTAAGTCTTCCAGTCCCTGGGGAGAAGTTTCCCACTTTTTGTACAAGTTAGTTCTCATTCACAGTGGTTCTTTCAGACCTTTCTGGAAATGGGTTGGAGGTTTTGGTGTCTTGGATGGGCTTGTTCCCCACTACAGTGCCCGGTCCTTCTCAGCCCCGTCCCTGCACCTGTGCTGAGCCGGGTTGTGCTTTTCTGCAGGAGTCACGACCAGGAGGTTTGTCCCTGAAAATGCTGTCCTGCCTCATATGGCCCCTTCTCCATCCCGGTCTTTCTCTTGTGTGTTTTTACCAACAGTCCTTGTTTGTTATTCCCAAAAATCCTTGGTTGGCTCCACACCACGCAGCTATTGGTGTTCGGGACATGCACATTAGCCTCCGATCCTCAGGGATTCTGCCCTGGGCAGTGGCTGAGGAGCACAAACCACAGGTGGGACAGAACTTCCAGGGCTCTAAGGGACGCTGCTGCAGGGTTCAGCCTCTAAATTTTGTTGTCCTGGTTAAGGCTCTCTTGGCATGAGGAATGTGAGCTTGAGGACTGCCTGAGCTGTGTCTGGCAGCAGCCTGGGTGTCTGTTCCAGGACAGCCTGGGTGTCCCAGAACAGCCTGGGTGTCCCAAGGCAGCCTGGGTGTCTGTCCCAGGACAGTCTGGGTGTCCAGGGCAGCCTGGGGGCCTGCACAGGAGCCCGTGGTGGAGCAAACCCAGTAGAACCCAGGCTGGTCCTTGTTGGAGGGGAGCTGGAGGACTGGCTGGATGTGCTTCCTCCCTCACCACGACCCCATTAAAATTTAAGGGTAAAAGTGGGAGTAATGAAAGAGAATTTTCTATTTAAGGCTTTTAATTAATTTTTACCTCCAGCTTTAGCTGGAGTTTGTGCAAACCGCTGGCAAGGCAATTAAAGTGACTTTTTAATGGGTTATTTTTGTCGCTTCACCATGGTGGGAGCTAAAGATCCCAGGCTGTGAGCTGCCTGGGGTAGGGGCCATCCCTTTGCTGTGCTGCTCTGATGTTTAATCCCTAATTGGGTTTTATTCACGAGCCCTGGCTGAGTCACAACGAGAGGGAGAAGGTGCGGGGTTACGGCTGGATGGAACATGGGGAGCAAAATATCCAGGCTGCAGTTCCCTAAGGCTTCCAGGCTGGATCCATCCTGGAAAGGAAGAGTAAAGGACTTTGGAAAATGAAGTGCGCAGTTTGTTTTGGATGGTTGATGGGTATTTTGCAGGAGTAAGCCCCAAGGACAAAAAGCAATGAAAAAACCAGATTGCCTGAGAGTTCCTCTTAAATCCTGAGGACTGCTGGGAGAAAATGAGGGTGGGTACACGGGTGTGGGATTTCCTGGGTGAGAATGTGATGCCTGCAAAGCAGCCCTGTTCTTCCAGGTGCAGGGCAAGCTGAGTGAAGGCCAGCATCCCCCACCCTGCATGGGACAGAGCCGCGGGTCCCACCTGGCAATGGATGCCATGGTGGCCAGGAAATCTAATTTCAGACTCGTTTTTGGGGGCATTTTCCTGGGAGATAGCCTGTGTGCAGCCAGAGAGAGGGCATGGGGCTTGTCAGCTTTGTGGGAGTGCAGGTGCCCCGAGGGGACCTGGCACAAATGCCAGCACAAAACCCAGTTCATCCCACCTCAGCCTGGCCTCGGGTTCCTTGCTCAGCACAGTACGTCCTGTGCTCCCGTTCCCCTCCAGCCCTTGAGTCCCTCTCACAGCTCAGCATGGGAGGAACGCAGGCCTGGGTCCGGCTCAATTAATTTCTTGTGCAGCTTGGCCAAGGGAGACCAGGGGTGGATCTGTTCCCCTCTGCAGCATTCATTCATTCAGTTCCTGCCCGCATTAACACACCTCTGCTGCCTTGTGATCCCCCCCTCCCAGGTTATTTGGAGAAATGCTTTCTAAAAATAGCCTCCCGGTTTTTCCAGTATTACCCTGTGCAGCTCTAAAAACTTGCCTAGAAAGGCGGTCCAGCTCATTGATGTTTCCTTAAAATGCAGCTAATCCATGTAATCTCATTATTGTAGTAGGTGATTATACTGACAGCAAGCTTTAGCAGTGGTCCAGCAAAGCCTTTTATTCCATATCTGTTATGTGGGTGGCTAAAAGTCACTGGGAGCACATTTTGGGTTTGGTCGGTCTATTTTAGGAGCAGGACATACAATATTTTTGTTTTGATTCCCTAGAAAATGTCCTGCATTGTTTGTGACAATGCCAGCACGTTTTTGCCACTGTCCCTCAGCTTTGCTGGCCGCTGGCATCCCATGGCTGTGCAGCAGGGTCTCCCAAAATTACTGGGCGGCATTAAAGCAGCAGAGATTATTTCTTACTGCAGAGTAGATGAGGGGGAGCTTTGCCACACGTGGGATTCCCGCTGTCCCTGTTTGCAGGTGTGGGACAGCCCCCCTCTCTAGGGAGTCGGCCCAAGGAAAAGGCAGATTTTGGGGTGCTGAGAGATGCCTCCCAGCACTGGGAGGACCTGCCCGTCTTCACCAGTCAGGCTGGACGTGTGGCACATGAAAAGCTGGCTGGGCGAGGAGCAGCAGAGCCGTTTGGGCTGGGAAGGTGGCTCCAGCCCGCCCTTGGAGAGGGGCACATCCCAGGACAGGCTCCGTGAGCCCCCGTATGCTCGGATCAAGGACTGGCTGAACAGTGGCTAAACCCCACAGTGCTTCCTGTGCCCCACTGCATCTGGGCAGTCTGGTGGGGGTCCTGCTGGATCACCCCAAGGACTGGGCAGCCTTGGCAGCCTTGGCTGGGCAGCGTGGGGTACGGTGCTCCGTGTGCTCGGTGCTGGCTCCTCTCAGTGCTGGCGAGTTTTGGTCCTTGCTCTGCTTGGTGGCCTTGCTCCATCATCATCAAATCACAGAATACCCTGAGCTGGAAGGGACCCCCAAGGATCACCCAGTCCAGCTCCTGCCCTGCACAGACACCCCAACAGTCCCACCCTGTGCATCCCTGGCAGCGCTGTCCAAACGCTCCTGGAGCTCTGGCAGCCTCAGGGCTGTGCCCATTCCCTGGGGAGCCTGGGCAGAGCCCTGCACCCTCTGGAGGAAGAACCTTTCCCTGATATCCCACCTAAACCTTCCTGGCACAGCTCCAGTCAGCCCTGAAGGAAGATCAGTGTCTGCCCGTGCTGGTCCCCTACAAGGAAGCTGTAACTGCAGTGAGGTCTCCCCTCAGTCTCCTCCACCCAAATGGGCCAGGTGCCCTCAGCCGCTCCTCAGGTGGCTCCTCCAGACCCTTCCCCATCCCTGTGTCCCTCCTTTGGACACTCTGACAGCTTTAGATCTTTCTCACATTGTGGCAGCCCCGGTGCAGAGCAGTGGGACCATCCCCCTCCTCACTGGTGTCCCTGATGCCCCCAGGACAGGGCTGTCACCCCTGGCTCCGGGGCTCTGCTGGCTCAGATCCAGCTGGCCATCAGCAGGATGCCCAGGTCCCTTTCCATGGCCCCGCTGCCCAGCAGTGGCCTGCAGCCCCATAGCCTTGGTGGAGCATCCCTTTGGCCACAGCTGGCCAGAGGGCTGTCTCTAGGCAGGTGTCTCTGCTGTGTGGCTGCTCCTCGCACACGGGAGGCACCGAGGGACACGGGGCTGCAGCTCCCCTGAGCTCCGGGCTGGCTTCCTGGGAGAGCAGAGGGGACAGGGGCTGTTCCTGGTGGGGCACAGCAGTGTGAGCAGCCAGGGTGGAAACCTTTGGCCAGACGGTTTGTGCAGACAAATGCAGGTTGTTTCCCTCTCCACAAAGCCTATGTTCGCTGTTTGCCCATGCTGANTCCAGACCCTTCCCCATCCCTGTGTCCCTCCTTTGGACACTCTGACAGCTTTAGATCTTTCTCACATTGTGGCAGCCCCGGTGCAGAGCAGTGGGACCATCCCCCTCCTCACTGGTGTCCCTGATGCCCCCAGGACAGGGCTGTCACCCCTGGCTCCGGGGCTCTGCTGGCTCAGATCCAGCTGGCCATCAGCAGGATGCCCAGGTCCCTTTCCATGGCCCCGCTGCCCAGCAGTGGCCTGCAGCCCCATAGCCTTGGTGGAGCATCCCTTTGGCCACAGCTGGCCAGAGGGCTGTCTCTAGGCAGGTGTCTCTGCTGTGTGGCTGCTCCTCGCACACGGGAGGCACCGAGGGACACGGGGCTGCAGCTCCCCTGAGCTCCGGGCTGGCTTCCTGGGAGAGCAGAGGGGACAGGGGCTGTTCCTGGTGGGGCACAGCAGTGTGAGCAGCCAGGGTGGAAACCTTTGGCCAGACGGTTTGTGCAGACAAATGCAGGTTGTTTCCCTCTCCACAAAGCCTATGTTCGCTGTTTGCCCATGCTGAGCGTGCAGATCTGCGAGCAATCCGGCCCCAGCCCCAGAGCAAGCTGGGCGAGATTTGTCAGCGAGCAGAAGGATTAAAGGGGAGGCACAGGCCGGCTGTGCAGGCACCTCTGTGAGATGCCAGAGCAGTGTTTGGAGAGGACATGGGCTCTCTCTGCCGAGATACCTATCTCTGGGGCCCATGGAGGGTTGGAAGAGCTGCTCTGCCACCACTCTGCCTTGCTGGCGCATGCTGCACATACCTCCTTTGGGGCAAATTCCTCGCACAGGCTTCTCAGAGACAGTAAAAAAACCTCTAGGGCTGTTTCAGTATGTTTTTTAAAAAAATTTTTTTAATATCCATCCTGCTTTTGCTTATCTTTGTCCAGCCCCTCCAGTGATAACACAGGCAAAGCCCTGACCCGTGGCGTCCCGGGGAGGAAAGGTTCAGCTCTCTGACAAAGTGCTGGCTCAGAGTGGATTTCTAATCTCTTTTTTTCTGGAAGAAAAGGCTGTAGGTGCCAAACTAAAAGGGCAAAGTGATTTGCCCCAATGAGGTATCATGTTTCTGCTCTGATTTATGGCGAGGGGAGAGGCTTCTGAGTCATCCCTTCCAGGAACCGCTTTATTTTGGTAATGGAGATAATTCTGCTGGTTTTAAATCAATGTCTTGTCAGTCAGCAAAAGTGTGGGATGGGAACCACAGCTGGCAGGGCTGGGGCTGACCAGGGGCTGTGGCTGGGGTTGACCAGGGACAGGGACTGGGGCTGACCAGGGGCTGGGGCTGAGCCACAGGGATGGGAAGCTGCTGGGCCATTCAGCTGTGTGGGTGCATGGCACAGGTGGGTGCCCCTGTCACGGGAAAAGGCCGTGCCAGGGGCAGGTGGCAGGCAGCAAGGCGGCCCTGCTGGCCCCGGGCACGTGGGCCCAGCCGTGTTTGTTCAGGCACTGTCTGGCTGCAGACAGCTGAGCCCGAGCCTTCACGTGCTGGGGTCCCACGGGGAAACGAGGCCTGTCCCCACGTCTGGGCTCTGCTCAGCCACTCAGCCCCTCCACGGCTGACTGACCAGGGCTGGCTGCCTGCTCAGGGACAGATGGGTGGCTTTCCCACACTGCCTAAAGCCCCTGTGAGTGTCAGCAAGTCCTTCTTTGTTTTCTGTTCTTTATGTGAGCTAATGAGCGTTGTCTGATCTTTCTTTCTCCTTTTATTTTTTTTCTCTGAGTGTATTTTGGCCTGTCCACAATTGCCCTAGCTGTTAAGGAGGAGAATTCCACTTTCCCTGAGTCAGATTTGGGCAGCAGAGCTGGCTTTGCAGAGCTGGGTGATGCTGCTTTCCTTGTTCACAGTGCATGGGAAAACTGTGTGTTTTACTGCTGGTCACGCCAGTATTTGGGGTCGTTTTGTGCTGTTTCCCTTCGGTTTGCCTTTTCCCTCTGGCTTCTCCCACAGGCTCATGAGGATTTTGCCCTCCTGTGACAGTGCTGCTTGATGCCTTCTGGCTTTTAGCTGGCAGCACATCCGCTCATCTTGCTGATGAGTTTCTGCGTGGTTCCTGGTAGTAAAGACATTTTGAAAAGTCATGTTTTCAGGGGAACAGGAACACGATCCACTCCTGAGCAGCCTGCGTGGCTGTTGTTGGGCACAGCGGGCTGCCAGGGGAGTGGGACACCCGTGAGAACAGATTTCGGGAGAGCAGGCTACTCAGATCACTGGGGCACTGGTGTGCTGTGCAGCTCCGGTGAGGCTGGGAGGGTGAGATCTGCCTTGACAAACCCAGAGTGTGTTGGTTTGACCGGCCATCTCTGTCTCCACTGTAACCAGCTCTGGCCAAGACGGTCTGATTCTGCCGGGGGGGCCTCGTGCCACGGGTGATCAGCAAGAGCCTCACCCAGAGCAGCTCCCAGCACAGCGCTGTGACTGACTGCAGCTGGCTCTCAGACAGCTCCCAGAGCCATCAGGGTTCCTGGAGGGCCAGGGCAGGGTGTCCCTGCTGGAGACCCCGGCACAGGGGACACAGCCCAGGAGCCTCCCTTGCTCCAAAACGTCCTTCAGAGATGAGCAGTTCATTGGCTGGGTTCGCCACAGCATTTGGGGACCTTGGAAGTGTCCTACNCTCTCTGTGGGATGTTCTGCAGAGCTGAGCACCAGGAGCCATGTTTATTGATGGGCTGGAATAATTAAATTTCAGCCTTGGAGCAGCCACTGGCATGGGAGAAAAGAGCAACAGGAGTCTTGTCCTTGTTTCCTGCTGCTTCAGGAGCTCCAGCTCTGTGACTAAAGCTTGGAGAGGTTTCCTGAAGACAGGCAGGCCTTCAGCAAGTCTGAAGGCATCACGGGGGCAGTGGGACAGGATAAAGGATGTCTGAAAGGCTTTGGCTGAGGGGGGAGGAATGCTGGGGTGAAGAGGAGTAGGGAAACAATGTTTCGTTGTGCTGCTGCCAGAGCCACCCGAGATGCGAGGTGTAATGGCCTGTGGGGTCCCGCCCTTTCCAAGGTGTGCAAGCCAGAGGTCACTGCCACCCCTCCCTAATTAGCACCTCTGGTGCCCTTGTAATGACAGACATCCTGCTCAGACTCTCGAGCTTTAGTGGATTCACCCAGCTAGGGAGATCACTGCCCTCGGAGTGGGGCTGGGGACAAGGAAAAGCTCACTCAAGTGTCACCCTCGGGCTTGTGCTGGGAAGTGCTGGGAGCTTGCTGGCATGTGACAGCAGAGAGCTGCTGTGAGGGCACCCAGAGCCCCCACAAGGGCAACCAGAGTCCCTGTGAGGGCACCCCAAGCCTTCAGAGGATGAAGAAAGGTCAGCACAAATCCCAGCAGCATCGTCAGGGCAAACGCTGCCCTTGCGCACAGGAGCGCGGCAGAGAGAGAGAGGAAGAATGGAAGAATAAAAGAATGAAAGAAAACTTCTAAATTCTTCCCCCCATCTTTGTGTTTTATGGCACTAAGGGTACCAATTATAAAACCTCTGCATCTGTGCAGAGGCAGCTGCTGGAGCTGCCCCTGGTGAAAAAGTGAGTGAGAGGTGAATTGAATCTGAAATACACTCAGTGTTCAGCGGGAGGGAATATCTCTACATTTCCTGCATTATTCTTAAATGCAGAGTGGTTTTGTTTTTTAATTTGGTGGTTTAACTCTCTGTATAAGCTCCCCCATCCTTTCCTAGTCCCCTCCCCGTGTCCATCCGTTCCTGGTGGCTGCAGGGCAGGCTGGTGGCACCACGGGGCTCCTGGCCCTGCCCTCAGGCCCCTGTGCAGGTTCGAGTGATGGCCCTGACAGATATTATTAAATTAGGGGATCCATGGTTTGCACCACAGGAGCACTGTTGGCGTGTGCCTTCTGGAGGTACCCAGAACTTTCCTCTCTTTGAACTGGGACTGATAGCCCCTGGGAAAGGGGCTGGGAATGAAGTTATCACTCCCTTAGATCCCTTGGAACTGGTGTCCCTTTGTTTTGCTGGCCTCCAGCGCACCAGCAAAGCCCTCTGTGGTGCCCCTCTGTGTGAACAGGTCGGGTTTGTTTCCCTGCACACCGCCTTGGTGCTCCCACAAATTCTGTAGCTGCTGCTCTCACCGCCTGCTGTGCTGCAGGAGCTGCTGGCTGTGCTCTGCTGCAGCTCTCCTAGAGCTCCCGCCAGATTTGGCTCCCTGAGTGGATACCAGAGCCTGGCCTGACCAGCCTGAAAGCTGCTGGGCTCTGGTCTGCAGTTCCACAACAGCTGACCCCGTTTTCTGTCCAACACCGTCGCTGCTGGTGCCGTGGGCGCTGTGGGAGCAGCAGCAGCTCTCATGAGGAAATTAACACTTCTTCATTACAGCAGCCAGAGAGATCCATGGCCAGCGGAGAAACTGAGACTGCTGATGGCATTTCCCTGGGGCTTCTGGTCAGGAGCCAGGTGTGGTTTGGAGAATGGGGAAGGCAGGGAAAATGACCTCTGTGGCCTTCCATGGGAGGCTGGTCAGCCTGGTCCATGGGGTTTGCTGTTGTCTCGGGTGGAGGAGGCAGAGAAGAGCAGATGCAGGCAGAGGTCGGTCACTGAATCCCAGGATGGTTTGGGTGGGAATGGACTTTAGG
>VXBC01012671.1:40611-50798 GCA_013399945.1 Ploceus nigricollis | reverse complement strand
AAAAAAAAAAAAAAAAAAAGACAGCAAAGGGGAAAGGAAGAGTTACAGTTCTCTTTATCTTACAAATGGAAAAGGGAAAATGAAGCAGCTGAAAAATGCTGGTGGTGTTGCGTGCCTTGGGAGGGGATAACTGATGATCCTCTGAAAGGTCATGGTTTTGCTCATGGTCAGCCTTCAGCGAACTGGTACGTGGGCAGGGCATGGGCAGCACTGGCATCAAATGGATCCCTCTCCTCTCTCCTCCCCTCTCCCTGTACCTGCTGAGGATGCAGGTGACGGGGTGCAGTTCAGGGAGCTCCTCAGGATGCTGTAGCCGTCACTTGGCTCCACCTGGGAAAGGCACACAGCGGGGAGAAGCTGGAACTCAAACCTGGAAATTATCTGCGCTGAAGGCAGCCAAAACCCGAGTTTTGTCCTGCAAAGCACTCACTGGCGTGTGTGCCGTCAGGAAGATGGGGTCAGCCGGCGCCAAAAAGGGAGCGATGAGGAGAGCAAAGCTCTGCTGACCACTGGGAAGCCCGGCCGTGCCGGGGTGCGTCTCACTGGCGGGGAACACTGCCATGGCTCTGGGCAGGGAGGTGTGGGGCAGGGCAGGGCCATGAGGCTGCTCTGGCTCTGCCCCACAGCGAGGCCGGCTGTCCTGGTGCTGAGACAGCAGGGACACGGGACTGTGCCACTGGCCCGGCCCTTCGGCATTGTCTCAGGACACCGTGGAAGGGAAGCAAGGCAGGGGCTGAAAAATGTAGCAGTGCTGATTTTTTAATCTCAAGAAAAAGAACCCTTTTGCTTTGATAGAGATCTCTGGGCTGTGTTTCTTTATGCTGCTTGGAAAGTCCGTTGATTTCTCACCCAATTTAAAACATTTTGTTTCTCTCTTTCTCTCTGTCCTCAGATCTATTTTCGCCCTGTGTCATCTTGAAGCGATGGATGCAGAGCGAGACCCCTCCCCAGGCACCTGTGAATAATAATGAGGGGCTTGATTTCCAGCTACGTGTCTGACCTGGAGGCCCTGGGACGTTCCCGGCTTTTCGAGTGACAAGGACGGAGGAGCAGGAGGAGCCAGAGCGTGCCATGGCAGAGAAGTGCGACTGCATCGCCAGCATGTACGGCTACGACCTGGGCTGCCGCTTTGTCAACTTCCGCCCGCTGGGCTTCGGGGCCAACGGGCTGGTGCTGTCGGCCCTGGACAGCCGCAGCTGCCGCAAGGTGGCCGTGAAGAAGCTGACGCTGGGCGACGCACGCAGCGTGAAGCACGCCTTCCGCGAGATCAAGATCATCCGCCGCCTCGACCACGAGAACATTGTCAAGGTCTACGAGGTGCTGGGCCCCAAGGGCACCAACCTGCGCGGGGACTTCTTCAAGTTCAACATGGTGTATATCGTGCAGGAGTACATGGAGACAGACCTGGCGCGGCTGCTGGAGCAGGGCAAGCTGGCCGAGGAGCACGCCAAGCTCTTCATGTACCAGCTGCTGCGTGGGCTCAAGTACATCCACTCGGCCAACGTCCTGCACCGCGACCTCAAGCCGGCCAACATCTTCATCAGCACAGAGGACCTGGTGCTGAAGATCGGCGACTTCGGCCTGGCCAGGATTGTGGATCAGCACTACTCGCACAAGGTAGGCAGTGCCCAGCTGGCCAGCACAGCGGGGCGGCAGCACTTGTGGGGTGATGTGGCTGGTCCGTGGTGGATCTTCCAGGGGAACTGGTTCTGGAGCCTCTTTGGGCAGCTGTGAGCCCTGCTGTGTGATCACTGCTGGTGGCTGCTCTGCCCAAAGCCATGATACATGTCCAGGAGTCATGCTTTGGGTAGGAAGGGACTTTTAAAGCTCGTTCAGTCCAACCCCCCAGCAACAAGCAGGGACACCTTCCACTAGAAGGGGTTGCTCAGAGCCCTGTCCAGCCTGGCCTTCGATGTTTTCTGGGCACAGCCCATGTGCTGAGCTCTGCCAGAGTCCCCAGGGCTCTGCAAAGAGGGCATGGGAAGGGTTTGACTGCCCTTCAGCTGCCTTGCATTGCTTTATACTGCGTATATCAAACATACGCTCAGGTATTTTGTTCTGTCTCAGCAGTGGACTGTGGGGAGGCGTGTGTTTGCTTGCTTTACTCAAATGACTAAGCTCTGTGTTTCTTGCTCTGCTGCTATTAAAAAGCACAAGCTGCTGAAAGCACATGGAGAGGGGACCGGGCATGTCCACACCCACTCTGCTGGGCTTTGTCCTCGCTTCAGTGCCAACCAGCTTCTTAAACACCCGATTTTGTTTGAATTACATTCATTTAACATAGGGGGAGAGGACTGGGTCTTTGAGGCTCAGCCAAATCCTTTCATCTGAGGTCCGGATCCAAATGACACATGAAGTTCTTTGCTGTTTGGCACTCAGTGTATAACGAAGCAACAATAACGTGAGTGACCCAGGCAGCCTGCAGTGTTGACAGAGGGCAGGCGGTGTGGGAGGGAGGGAGGGATAATGGGTGAGAAGGCTTTGTAACACACAGTCCTGATGCTAGTGAATCCTGAACAGAGCTGCAGATGTAAAGTGCAAGTTGCCTTCCAGGCTGGAGCTCTTGAGCAGTGGAGGAACGTGGTGGAGGCTCCATCAGCCTGTGGGCCCACGTGTTCCTGGGAGAACGCAAAGCCACAGTGTTGTCTGCAACTAGCTTCTGGTTAAAGTCACTGTTTGGTGTTGTGAGATCAGATAGAATCTGTTTTTTAGAGCTGGATGTATCCGTGAGCAAGGTTGGGGTCCCACATGGATCTGTTGTTGTGCCTATGCTGAGGTTTAAATGCACTTTGCATTTACGAGGGGGTTCCTGCCCGTTGTTCTGGGAAGGGAGGCGTGGAAGGGGAGGCAGCAGAGGATAGCAAAAAGACAATCTCCTGATCCTGAGCTGATTTATTTTCGATATGAATCTGGGCTGTGGGGAGAAACAGAGCCTGGGGAAAAGGAATGAGGTTGCAGGAAGCAAGCACAGGGTCCCTATCACTCTGCCTGCCCTTTCTGTGCTCTCTTCCTCACTCATTATTTATGGCCCAGCTCAGGAAGAGGCTCCCGGCTTTTCAATATGTGATTTGTTTGTTTAAAGTCAGGTAACACCCAGAGAAAACCCCTGCAAACTAGGCAGGCTACATGAACACAGAAAGTCTCTGATTTAAGGTACACCGTGTTGTCAAGGACTGCAGGATCAGGGTAGGAGTCATCTGTTCATGTCTGCTGCAGAATTATTGTTATTTCTAAGCAATTCTCTGTTGCCTCAATAACAGCCAGTGCAGTGGAAGGAGCTGTCAAGGGCTGCAGCTTCATGTTGGTGTTTAACTCTGGCAGATGCCACGGCACGAGCATCTCCAATTCCTCACGGGGTAGGGCATCAGTGCAAAAAAGCCCATGTGAATGTGCAGAGAAAGCTGGAGGCTGCTCCGGAGCAGAGCTGGAAGCAGCAGATAATGTCAGCTGTTGATGATGCGTGGCGGTGGCAGGGCTGGGTTTGCCAGAGCTGGTGCCAGCGCCCGCAGAGGCAGGGCTACAGCAGGATGGCACATGGGTCTGCCCTGCCTTTGATGTCCAGTGCTTCGGAGATGGCTCAGAGAAATCAATTCCTTTCCCTGTTTCTCTGTCAAGCTCCGCTCTCCTGCAAGGTTCACTCAGATTGATGAGCACTGTGCTCTGGCAGGAGGCAGCAGCAGGAGGCAGAGCAGTGGAGCATCCCGAGTCTGAGGCTGTGGGGCCTCCACCCTGGGGCCCCCCCGATGCCTTAGGATTTTAGCTTTTATATTTTTCAAATCCTGTACTGCTTTAGTGCATAGCTCCAAACTCCATATAAAGTGTTGGCTACTGTCTTCACATTTTGGGCAGGCAAAACAATCCCTCTAGGCCTGAGATCCAAGGACACCCTACAGCCTCAGGCCCTGAAAAGTACAGACAAAAGTGAATTGAGGGGGAGCAAACTGGGGGAATGTGACTTCATTACATGAAGCTGTAATTGGAGGGTTAACCCCTGATATGTAAATGGAGCAAAATTAAAATTGTATGAAAACCCCTGACCACCATCCACCTTGGGTGAGTCCTCTGGAGGCTCTGACTGCCCAAGGTGTAGCTATTGAGGGCCTTTAATAAATGCCCACTTTATTCTCTTAATCTTGTCTAGCCTCTGTTCCAGGCGGCCACTCCAAGGCATCAGCCCGAGCAGAGCAGGGACCCTGACAGCCCAGACCTGGTGCTGCCAGCCTGTGCTTGGACAGAGGTGCCCACGAGCAGATGAAATCCTGCACCCTTTGGGCAATTAACTACCCCAAAGACCCAGCAGATCCAAACCTCTGAAGGCAGCACAGATCTGCACCTCTGTCCTAATGGTTTCCTGAGAGCCTTTGAGGCAAGGAAGGGTCGTCTTAAGAGCGTGGATTTTTTTTCTCTTAGCATGTTTTGTGTCTGGAATATGCTTACACTAATGGCTAATCTGCTAACACAAACGATTGCAGGTTGTGGTGTTATTTGTCTCAAAGGTCACTTCTCTTCTGACCTGATGTTTCTCAAACCCCAAACCATCCTGCTGAGTGTTAAAATGGCAGATATGAACCATGCTGGATTGTGAGCAGAATTTTAAACACAGCTTGGAATACACATACTATCCTTGCCTGGCAAGATGTCTTGTTTATGTGACTTTCCTCGGCCAAATGTTGATTTGGGATAAGGTGGTGGGAAGGGGAGAGCTCCCCAGCCCTGGGGGATGCCCTGAGGCACAGTGAGGAGCTGGCCTCCCCAGCTGCGAAGCAGAGCAGCTTTGGCTCTGTCTCTCCCACTGTTTGGCTGTTTTTGCTGCTCAGATACCTTTCTCCATGTGGTAAGAGCAGCATGGGGACATCTCTTTGTCTGAAACTTCTCCACAGCAAACAAAAGGGATTTCCAGCTGTCAAGGTCGCATCCAGATCTTGGTCTGTGCCTTCCCAGGCTGCTCAGGCCTGACAAGTTTAGCCCTGTCTCAGACAGGTGAGGTTCTAAGCTCAGGTACTTGCAGACATCTCTTTAGGGCACAGAGTAGCAGGTGTAGCAGGAGAGAACCCTCATGAGATGATCCTCTTCATCGATGTCTCCCTCTCATCCTGTCTCTTCCCCAAAGCTCTCACCACCCAGCTGTGCAGGCTCCTCTCTTTTCCACCACACTGCTCTTTATCCCTGGGAGTTTATCCCTCTGGAACATCTCCACATTTTTGCCTTTCTCCTTGGCTGCTGCTGCTTGTGGTTTGAACACTTGGCCCTGCACCTCAGTGCCCAAATGGTGAGGGAAGGGGGGCTGGAGGTGAAGAAAGGAGCATTCCCAGCCTCCACACGGTCCTTATCCTTGTGCAGGACAGGCAAAGCTGGGCATTTCCTGCTCACAACCCTTCGTCCCCTTGGGGAATGCATTCATCCCACCTTCCCCACCAGAATCCTCTGCAATGCTCCCTCTGTCTGCAGCTGTGAGGCCCTGCCTGCCTGTGTGTCTGCAGAGGCTCCTGGGCCTGCTACCCATCTCCCACCCGTCCGTCCGTCCATCCATCCGTCCATCCATCCATCCATCCATCCATCCATCCATCCATCCATCCCTCCATCCATCCCCACTCTTCCTGCCCTAATAAACGCCCTTGGCTCCATGTGAGAGTTCAGATCCCCCTGTGCCAGGTCTGGGAGGGAAGGGGTGTAGAAGGGAGGTGCTCTCCTCCCCTGAGCACCCTCAGCTTGTGGGGGAGCAGGGAGACAGCGAAGTCACGAATTAAATGTTGGCATAAACACCAGTGGATGTCTGGACTTTAAAATAATAAATGTTTTGTAGGGCAGACTCATGCCCAGCTGTGCATCCCGTGTGGTGAGTTGGACCCGCCAGCACTGGGCACAGCGTGGGGTGGTCCTGTCTGGGAAGGACAGGAGATTTCTGCTGATGAGGACACAGAGACTTGCTGAATGTCTTCCCTGGGTGGCATGACCAGGAACTGAAACGATCCTTACCCTCCCTGTGTTGTGCAAGATAGATTGTCCCTTCTGAGTGCTCCAAAGCACCTGGGGACATCGGCACAGCGTTCCCAGAGGACCTGCTCTCCCTTTGCCTGTTGGCAGCATTCATTACACGATAATGGGCAGAAATTCCACACCATAGAGGTGTGTCAGCCCTTTTAGGGGGAGTTATTGTGGTAAATACTCCACAGACCATCTTCAAAACTTTGAAGTCCTCCTTTAGTTTCGTACTTGCCATTCAGCGCTAGCATAATCATTTCCAGTCCATCCAGTGAAATAAGAGAATTCCCAGTTGGGTGGTGGTGAGGAGGAGTTCAGAGGAGGTGAGGGTGTGGGGCTGTGTGCTCCTGTGGACAGGACCACCCTCTATGTCCAGCCCATGGCACAGCCAGTGCTGACCTCCCCACTGTGACCCCAGCTCGTTTGTTCTCCTGCTCTGTCCTCCAATGAGGCCCGTAATCATCCATGCTCCTGCAATGAACACCCTCTGCCCTCCCAAAACCAGAGCCTGTCACATTGCTGCAGCCACGCACAACAGCCATTCTGCTGTCCTCCTGTGGAGCAACGTTCCCGCAAACCCAGCGTCTCCCATGGCCCCTCCTAGAACTGCCCGACCTGCATTTTATAAAATGAGGTTAAAATCCCTGCTGTGAAGAGGCAGATGCTTGCTGCTGCTCCAGGATTATTCCAAAAGCTTGGGTTTGTTGATATTTTGAACCCCCCATCTGCACCAGGAGCTGATCTGGCTCCCACGGGTGCAGCAGCAGAAATCCCAACCATGCTTGTGGCTGGAGGCACGGATACGCAGGCTGTGCTTGGATCCTGGGGGATTTCCCGTTTGAGAGCACCTGGTCTGCACGTCTGCGGCCTTTTGGCCGCAGGAAGGTGGATTCTGGTGTGGAACACACCGGGGAGAAGCCTTGGGCTGCGACACGGGGGCTGCTCGGTTTGCAGTAGGTGGGATCCTGAACTCCATGGTCCCTGGATCCCTCCAACTCCAGGGAGGAGCCCCGGGGTTGGATGGTGGTAGTTTTGGAGCACCAGCAGCTCTGTGCTCCCCGTGTGCCAGGCTCCCTCAGCACCCGTGGAAGGCAGGTTCAGTGTGCTGTCACCAGGGCGACACCGGGATGCAGCAGCACCTGCCCTGAATTGTTTCTCCTTCTGGTGTTTACAAGCAAAACGCAATTGTGTAATGAATTTGAAAAAACATCCATTTCTCTTTGCTTTCTAGTTCCCTTGCTGTGCTGTTTGATCTGACTTGTTGCTTATCCTACCTGTAGTGAATTCATCACCTTTATAGATTGACTGAGCTGTTGCCACACACGCAGGAGGACAAGAGGAGAAGCAGGAAAAGGATACTTGAAAATTGCAAGGAAAAAAAATATATAGCATGGAAGGGCTTAGACTTGAAACTACTTCTATTTTTCTATTAACTCCATTATGTTGTTTTTTAAAGAGACTCTTCAGTGCAGAAAGGGCTGTGCTGAATCCACAGAATATTGTCACAAAGAGGTATCTTCCATCTTAATTAGAACTAATTAATATGCTTCGGCTCTCAGTCTTACTGTCTGGCTGAATCTACATAAACAGTGAAATCCTTGTGCTGGAGCCCTGCCTTGCTGAGGTGATGGCCAGAAGTGCCTGGGCTCCCCAGCCTGGCACTACAGGTTGGGGCTGAGTCCATGCCCAGGCTAGGTGCAGGTGGGTCCTAATCCCATGGCAGTGACCTCATGATCCTGGATCCCAAAGCTGTGGTGGCATTTCTCCCTAGAACCTGTTAGTCCATGGGGCTGCAGTTACTTCCTCCAGGCAGAAGGACAGGAGCTCGGGTATTCTCTAAAAATAGGGATCTAGCCCACATTGTTAGTGGGGGGAAGGTGTCGCGGCGGTATCAGCTGCTCGAGGCTGGGATGCTGTGCTGCCTACGGGAGGACCTCGAGCCAGGTTGGAAAAGTGTCGATTTCCAAACCTCCAATCACTCCTCCCTGTATTCTCCCCTGACAAAGGGCAGGGATAACGCGGAGCCTGGTGTGGAATGCCCCGGGAGGCAATGGTGGGGTCCATGAGGTGGGGTCCTCAATGGTGGGGTCCAGCTCTAAGAACCGTGAGTGGGGGGGATGGAGAGCAGCTGCAGGTTCCTCCTCTCCGTGGGTCCTTCCTGGGCGTGCTGGGGGCAATCCAAGGTTTTCCAGCAGATGGAAGCGGGGAGATGGCAGTCAGACCTGGGGTGAGGGGCAGCAGGAGAGGGGAGCATTAATCATGGTGAGAATTAACCAGCACCAGGATCCTCACATGGCAGCAGGAAGGTCGAAGATGTGTTCATTTGGCGAGTTTTTGCAGGGAATTTTCTCCAAGATATGAGGGGAGGAAAATGTTTGGCTGGTTGCGACTTTCAGATATTTACAGTATATTGCTCATGCATCTTGCATGGTGCAGACACCCCCGAGAACTCAGATCCTTCTTGCTGTCAGAGAGGAGAAACACATGAGCAGTGTTAAATCCGTAAGGAGGGTGGCACTCCTTCCCTGAGAGAGAGAAGAAATGGCTCCAACTAAGAATTGCCCTGGATTACTACCCTCAGAGTTTATTTTCCTGGGATTCTCCAATAAATTCCAGCGTCTCCATTGTTGGGAATAATTGCAGTAGCTGAGAAGTGGTGGTTTGATCGGATAATGCCTGGGGGCTTTGGTGCTGGCTCTGATTGAGCAGCATTAGCAAAAATATAACAGCATTAAAGGAAACTTCTTAGCTAATCAGTCTCCATTACAACTTACCATGAGAAGGCCAAAATTAAAATGTTCTTTTAAAAGCAAGCCCTTTATGATTAAAAGCTTGGTGACTTGCACATTTGGGAATTGGCACAAAAACCTGCACTGGGGGAAGAGGAGTGTGATCAACCTCGTGGTTGTGGTGGTGCACTGCTCTCGTGTTTAGGTGGAGAGATGCATCCTACAGCATCCCAGGAAATGCTCTACAGCACAACTCCAGGTATAGTGCAGCTGAAAACAGTCTGTGGAACTAAATCAGTAGGGATGGAGTTTTCAAATAAGCTTTTATGTGAACTGTGTTCATGCTGTCATTGCATTTTTACATTCTCCAAATGCTTTGTGGCATTTAAATGCAATTCAGCTTTATAATTTGATTTTATTTTGCTGCTCCTGCTGCATTTCAATCTACCTCCTTCTGTTAATGTGTTATATTTAATGTAGAAGGGGCTGCTTATGAATATTCCAATGTTATCCTGGTGCAATAACCATCCATGCCCAACCCCAGTGTGGCAGTGAGGGGTCCCTGGCAGTGCCAGGGTTATTCCCAGGCTGCTGGGACACATCCCCTGGCTCCAGCAGGGCTGGGAGCACTTGGCTCTGGTGACAAATCTCCTGGGTGGGCTCAGGAGCAGGAGGGCTGTGCTTCAGAGGGGTGATGGTCTTTGTCCCACAGGTGCTGCTGAGAGCTTCTCCTGTGGAACCAGGTCAAGCATCCCAAATGCCATCCTCACTGCCAGCATAGTGGGACTGGGGGTGAGGAGCTGTCCCAGGACATCCTCACTGCCAGCACAGTGGGGCTGGGCGTGAGGAGCTGCCCCTTGCCATGCCAGAGCCGCAGCAGCCCGTGACAAGGGAGGGAGGTGATTTGTTAGGCAAGGCTCGGGCTCAGTGCAGGAAGACCATCCCTGCATCAGCTAGGTGTTCCCCAGAAGGGCTTTCCCACTTTTCCCATGGCATCTTGTTTTAGGAGTCTTGGCTGAGAGCCCTTGGCAGTTCTGCTCCCTATATAGACAGCTGCTGGTACAGGAGGCTTTCCTTCCACACTGCACTGCCGATCCGCCCTGACCCTTTTGATTTTCTGGACAATATCTCACGTGAAGGGGGATTGAGATTTGTAGGATACATCCAACTCCTCCAGAGTGACCTGGAATGACTTGGGCAGGTGTGATCTGCAGCTCTGTGCTACTGAAGCCATCTGTCTTTTGCAGGTGGTGCTGCAATACCATGGTGAGAAACAGTGAGTGCCCTGCCTGGTGGAGCCCTGAGGTGCCTCTGTCCCCACTGGTGTACCCCAGGTCCCTGCTTCCCATGGGGCAGGCAGCCCCAGCCCCAGCTATGGCAGCAGCACGGCCCTGGGGGACAGGATTTCCTGCCGTGGGGCTGCAGCGAAGAGTGACCAAGGATGGGTGGAGGAGCTCTGCTGCCCGCTCCCCCTCC
>VXBC01012671.1:12420-24885 GCA_013399945.1 Ploceus nigricollis | reverse complement strand
CATGATCCCGCTGCCCATGATCCCACTGCCCATGGGCCCGCTGCCCATGGTCCCACTGCCCATGATCCCACTGCCCATGGTCCCACTGCCCATGATCCCACTGCCCACGGTCCCACTGCCCAGGGTACCGCTCAGCCGTGCTGGGCGCCCTGCAGCAGCCAACAGAGGCTGGAGATGGGCCTGCCGAGGGCTCGAGGGAGCTGTGCCAGGGGAGGAGGAGGCAGCGGGAGCCTTGGCTGTGTCCCACAGCTCTGAAGGAGGAGCCCATTGCTGTGGGAGCGGCCCAGCGCTGCAGTGGAGTGTCCAGCTGGCAGTCAGCACCTGGAGCCAGCAGAGGCCAGAGCCGCAGGAGGAGAGCAGTTCGAAGACCCTGGAAACTCTTCTGGCAGATGGAGCAGCGCTGTGCTGCCGTGTGGCTGACCATGAGATCTCGGCCTGCACAATCCATGCCAGCACTCTTCTTGCCAGGCAGCAGTGGCCACGTCCCCTGAAACCAGAAGCCATTTCCCATGGGCTGTCACTTCTTCTCCAGAGGCCTGCAGGACTATTTGTTATGGCCATGAAAGAAACAGTTTTGCTTTTGAGTATTGTCTTGTGGGCCCACAATTAAAGTGTAAAACAGACTCAGTAACAAACAAACGGAGTGCGTTGCCACCACTGGATTTTCCATCTCGCATTGTGAGCTCTTATTTAATGTTGTTCTAAAACCTCAGCATCACATGCTGGGAAAAGGGGATAAGAGGGATGGCTTTAATTTGTTACCTGAGTGTGCTTAGCTGATCACAAGACAGATCTGTCTCTCATTTACAGAAATAAAATATAAGGCCTGAGCCTTCCTTGCATGGCAGTGTGTAATTATTTTATAAATTATTATTATTTTTATTGTGAAGTGTTTACTCCAGTACTGGTGTCTAGGTTTCTTCTGCAAATCACAGAATTCACTCATGTTGGAAAAGACCTTTAAGAGTGAACATGAAGACCTGCATCACATGAATATTTGCATTCTTGGGTTACCTGCTGTTGGGCTGCTTCTCACCCAGCTCTGTTTTGGCAGGTTCAGGCTGTCTGAGCACTCAGGGTCACAGGGAGGGAATTTAAACTTTGTCATCGTCTGTGTCTCATGCAGTTTGAAGAATCATTTCAGTGCAAGATCACCCATCAGGTATTTCAGTAAATTTGCAGAGGGCATTCATTGAAAGAGACACAGAGCACTGCTGTTGCTGATGACAATGTGGTGGCCCCCGAGCCCACGTGGCCCTGGGATGGCTGCACACCCTGGACTCAGAGATGTGGGCCCCAGCTGTTCTGGGTTTTATTTAAAGAACAACAGGGGGAGCAGAAAAATCCCTCCCTGACACTGTGGGAGCTGCTCCTGATGGCTCCTCACTAGGATCTGCCATTCCACTATGGCCACCCACTGGCCACGGGTTGGAGCCTGGGAACCCATCAGGAAGGTGATATAAAAACTCCCATAAATGTCAAAAAGATGCCTCCAGCGATTCTGTTGCTGCCCCAGCGATTGTTCTTCCTCAGTCACAAATATGGGACTATTTTTGCTGCAGTTTATATTTAATCTGGGACTCAGCAGCTGTTACGCCATCTCAGAGCTGCACTGCCTTCAGAGCTTCACCATTGCAGTAACAAAAATACCAACTTAGCTGCCTTTTAAAAGGGGCTTTGGGGACATCCTGGGAGGTTTTTCCTGTGCAAATCCCTCCCAGATCCCAGAGCAAAACCACAACATAGTGTCAGTGAATTTTACAAGTGGGCTTTTTGGAGACTGGACTGCAAATGATCAGTTCTCTCCATTGGAACAATTTCATACCACCATCTACAGTTTTTCAGAGCTTGCAGTGAGAACAGTGTATAGTGTGGCATGCAGAGATTTCAGCTCTGAAATGTTCTTTCTTTTTCAGCTGGTTCTAAGAGGAATAGAAGAGAACAAATACACCATATGGCGTTTGCTTGTGAATTGTTGCCTTTGACATTTTGAAAGGCAGAGTTTGATTTTGAAGCAGTACAATATTCTGGTGAATGGAGTCCTCTCAAAGTGCATCTTCACTTTCTGAAGCTGTGCTCACCCCAGTATTTTAAACTGCCATCTAGGCGCTGGGGAAGCTGGTTTATAACAATCATATTGCTAAATTCAGAGTAGGTTTTTATTTATTAAAATAAAAAGATTCTGTCTTAAAAAACACAACCTATTACACAGGATCTTACCCTGCCTGGTCTTGGGTTGTGGTGGAATAAAGTGTAACAAAAGGATCTCTGAATGGTTGCTTTCATTAATGTTGCAGTGAAAATTAGGTGTTTTAGGAAGTTTATATGAATTTTTATGAAGCTTTGGAGAGAATATACCCAAGGGCATCTTTGATAGCACAGGCTATACTGAAAAAAAAAAGTTAATTCCTATGTAAGTCAACGCTGCATGATGCATTTGTGTCTACCAGAGATTTCAAACTCCTGGGACATTTCTGCTAGTCCATCAGGCATTTCAGGAGGGAAGTGGGGGTCAGCGGAACAGCCTGAACCTGGCCAGGTCCTGTGCCGAGGGGAGCTTCGGCACCGGGATCAGCACCCATGTGGCTGTGAGCCGGGCTGGGGAGGGAGCCGGCGGTGCCCTCGCCTTTCCCTGGGCTCAGCCCGCTGCTCTCGGAGCGATGGGGTGGGTTAGTGCCGTATGGATGTGGGACAGGATGGCAATTTAGTGCTGAAATACTCCCTCTAAAATGTATGTGCTGTCTGTCCCTAAACTCTGCTGGCCACCGCAGTGCCAGCAGGAGCGTTCAGTGAGGAGTCTCCTGTCACACCAGTTCCGTGCCGCAGCTCCCGGCGGCGCTCCCACGTGAGGATCCAGAGGCAGTGACATTTCCCCCGGCAGGAGTAACATGCAGGGAGGGAAGAAAACGCTTTCAGTCCGAAGTGTCCTTCCTGTGTTCTGCAAGTCCCTGTGCCCACAAGCAGCTGGACGCTGGGAAGCCACCAGTTATCCAGGTAAGTCCTTCCCTAAGACATTTCCCAGTTTAGGAGGGGAAAGGGAAGAGGAGACTTGCCGTGTGCATGGCCTGGACTCAGCCAGGCACAGCAGAATTTACCTCTGTGTATGTGCACATAAACACAAGTGTTTCATGTGCTGAACACCTGGCGAGCCCCGGATCAGGACTCCAGACTGGGAAGGTTTGTTTCCAACCTCACAGCTCCATCTTGCCTTCTCATGACAAAGGTCAGCCACATCTTCTCACCCTCATTCACCCGAGGAGATGGGAATTCCTCCTTTAGGAGAACTTCTCTGTGCTGTTCTAGGGATAACATAGCCAAGAGGTCAGCAGACCACAAGTGAAATGCACAGAGGATTTGAGCTCTGCTCATACAAGCCGCCTGCTTTTCCAGCTTGCTGGAGATGGTTGATACTGGAGTTATTCCATCCCTGAGCAAGTAACCCACATTTTTATAGGAGCTGGATATACGGGATGTGTATGGATGTGCAGCACTGGCATCCTACCAAAGAACACTCCTCAGTCACCAGAGTGGTCCCTGCAGGGGCACAGCAGAGCCTTGCCTGAAAGCATCTCCTCAGGCTCCAGAGTCAATCCTTGGGCACAGCTGGGTGTGAGGAAAGCTAGGCAAGGCAAGAGGGACACTTGTATTGCTGCTGTCTGTCCACTGTAGGCAGACAGTCCTCAGGGAGATCCATAAACCAGATAGAACCCTCTTGGGAAGAGTTAAATACAAATTGGAGGGGCCTCCAGATTTCCTTGTGTATCCCATGGAAATGTCCTCTGTAAAAGGAAGGAAGAAGAAAATCCTCTCTCTCCAGAGAAGATGTTATGCGACGTTTATTCACTACGGGCTCAAAAGTCTGTCACTGCAGCAAAACAAAGCTGCGCATTGGGGTGATCCTGCCACTAACTCAGCCTGCTCTGTGTCCTACAGCCCAGATAGCTCATCACTCCCTTCCTACAAAAGGATGCAGAGGAATCAGCTTTTTTGCCCAAAATTAGCAGCAGATCAGGGGCTCACATTGCCTGTGCATGGCCCGTGCAATTTCTGAGCCATGTGCATCTCATCCCACTGCCTGCTTCCACAGCTGTGCCCCAGCACCCTCTGAGTGCCACTGGAGCCTGGGGGAGCTGCCCCACAGCCCTGGCAGCAGGAGAGGCCTGTGTGGGGACAGGAATGTGGCAGTGGTGTCTGTAGAGAGCTGGGTGGCAGTCGCTGTGTCACCCCTTAATCCTCAGACAAGCTGTGCTGTCCCTCAGCCTCTGATGGATAAACAAAGGGGGAACCAAAGGCTGTGATGGCAGAAATGTCAGCCTGTGAGCTGCTGAGCAACATGCTGAAATATTTAACCAGGGAGGCATTGGCAGAGAAGCTGAACAGCAGGAGCCCTGGTGTCTTCCTTTGGCTGTGACGCCCGTGTCTCCAGAGGCACTGAGTGACATTTCACAACAACCGAGCTTGGCTCGTTAAGAGCCAGATGTGGGCAGACCTGTTTGTCACCTCTGCACTGGGCAAGGGGCTGTTCCCACAGCAGGTACTGTGTCACTCCAAATTACATCCCTGGAACACAGGAGCTGTCTGTAAAGGCTAAGCTGCTCCCTCCTCTCGTCTACCACTTTGAGCTGCTCCCCCAGGAGCAACACGGTCTCTGTGCTACTGGATCTTCACATGAGCATCACTGTGCTCACACTCAGCTTCTGTCAGCCATCCCTGTTGTTCCAAGCCTGTGTTTAGGAGCCAGGCAGAGCTGCTCTGGGACTTGCTCTGCAGCCTGCTCCTCCCTGAGGTCTGCTGAGTTCTGTGTGCGTGTCCTCGATCTCACTTGTAAATATGAAGGGGTGGGAGGGCTGGTGAAAAAAAATGCTTTGAGGCTGACTGATGAAAAGAGTGAGGTATGATCTGGTTTTCTTTTCCAGCTGTGAAGCTTTTATAGAATCATGGAATGGTTTGGGTTGGAAGGTACCTTTAAAGGCCACCTGGCTGAGGGCACTGAAGTTAAAACAAGTGGCAGCCTGCAGGGAACCCACCTTCTGCAGTAGCTAGTCCAGGGAAGGGCAGGCACTGAGCCCACACGTCCCAACTGCTCCGGCTGCATCGCTGGCTGAGGTTCCTGCTGGGCCCACCGAGCTCTCTGCTCAGCAACCACCGTAGAAGAGCCAGGGTCTGCTCTCTGAGGAAGAAAAGAGGGTGTGAAGGGAGAAATCCTGGGAGGGGAAGCCATGGAAGAGCAGAGTGGTGGACTCAGGGAGTGCCGGCAGGAGCCTGTTTCCAGCTGAAGTGTCTGGGGTGCAGAACTGTGGCCAGACAAAGGTCTCCCCTTTTGAGCGATGCCCTCGAGCCAGGGCTGACACTCCGCAAGGCAGCTCTTTCGCGGCTGCTGGCAGGTGGGAATAGCTGTGTTTCCGGCCTAAAACTGATTTCAGAGTCGTGCAGCTCTTGGGGCCGCGAGCCGTCTTAGGCAAGGACAGGCCACCCTCTGCAGGGAAATTCATCAAACTTGGGTTTCTGCTTTCCCCATCCACTGCCTGGGTTAACCCCCACAGATCAACCCCAAACTGGTGCCACCCCAGGGCCAGAGCCCTGCTCTCACCTTACATCCTCCAGCAGGCTTCCATTTCCAGTGCCTGTGATGCAGAGATTTGCAGGAAGGTGCACTGGCGGTCCATGATTTGACACCAAGCTTTTCCCCCTGCTGGGAAAAATAATGGGATCACACCTGCTGGGATATGTGTAAGCTGCAAGGAGCAGGTGTAGGTCTGGGTTTGCAGGGCGGTGCGTGCTCTCTGCTCCTGTGAAGAAAGCCAGCAGGTGTTTAGTCCTGCTGAATTGTGTCTGGCAGGTTTTCTCCAGCGAAGCATTTCAGCACATCGTCCCCAGGAAGGTCGGCAAAGTAATTTAAACCAGCTTTGTTGCCTGCATGTGAGTGGCTGTGCACCTCACTTGCTTGGGTTGGTATTTTGGCAGCAGATGTTAGAACAGAAAAGGAAATTTTTCTGTTTCTGGAGGTCCAAACCTGCACTGGCCAGGCCTCCTAGGTTGTGTCAGTGTGGCTGAAGAACCTAAGTTCCCATCCTCAGTGTAGACAGCACATTCAGTGTCCCCTCTGACAAGAGTGGCAGAAGGGATGAACCAGGTTCCTCTCCCCAGGTAGGACTGAGCTGATAGGTGTGCCTGCTAAACCAAGTGGCTTTTAAAACCCAAGAGGCTCATCATTTGTAACAATATCAAAAATTTATGTTGCAAGCTGCCTTTGGTCTTACAGAGAGCAACATATGATCTCTTGGAGGAGCTCGAAATGAGAAGTCGAAATCTTTCTGAGCAGTAACCTAGTGCTGTAGCTCTCAGAGCTCTGCATCTCCCCAGATATTTGGGGCAGGGATGACAGACAGGTCTTATTCACACAAGTTTATCAGCAGCTGAAAAAGCACAATGCCTTGCTGTTTAGGCCTCTGTAAGCACTCTGTGAAGTGAATATCCCAAAAGCAGCAGGTGCAGCTGCTGTTCCCGTGAGTGTTCTCTGAGGGCCGCACTCTGCAGGAGCTGTGGGACAGCACTGGGGCTGAGGAACAGCAATGGACTGACTCTCCTGAGCTCAATCACACAGAAAACACACCTTGACTGCAGTCCTGCTCCAGGCCTGTGAGAATTTACTTGTGGGGAATTTTGGACGGAATTTGAGACAGGACCTCTGAGTTGTTTTTGATTATGTGGTTTATTTTTCTCATCTTCTACACAGGCAGGAAGGGTGAGTTGTGCTCACACCTTCACTGCGTGGTTCAGAAGGCCACAAGACCCTTAGTTACAAGACCTTTGAAGGAGTTATTGACCAATAAAACACTGCTAACAAGGATATTTATGCTTTTCACCTAATCTTTAAATATTTCATCTTATGGACTCATGCTACAGTGTAAGCTTTCTTAGCCAATCATGTTGTGACACACAAACGTACAGCACTGCGTTCTAAACTCCTTGTTTATCTCTGTAACTACTTTTTTCTATATCTTAAACTCTAAAACTCTAACTTTCCTCCACTCAGCTCAACGTGTCTCTGCTTTAAACTATAAATACACATTCTCGCTTCTAGCACCTAAGTTTGGGAGCCTTTTCCAAGGTCTCAGATCAAATCCTGTGTTTAATTCTAAGCTTTGGCTTACAGGCCCAAAGTTCTGAGAGTTCCTTGCACTTCGAATTCCAGCAGGGCCTGGCCACACCTGGGGGCTCAGGGATGTCTGTGGTGAGGGCTGAGGGTTGTGACAGCCTCCAACAGGCTCTGCTGGCAGTGTCCCAGAGGGAACCCAGCACCCCTCCAGCTGTGAGCCCTGGACTGCGTTAAATGAGAGCATTAAATCACAGCAGAGATGCCAGGCGTGCCCAGAACCTGCCTGGGGACAGAAAGAGTGATCGACCCTGCAGGGCACACAGCCTCAGCTGAGGGCCTGCAAAGGAAAGGGAGCAGCAAATCTTTCTGGGAGCGACTCTGGGGAACCTGAAATGGATAATGCTGGTCAGGAGCAGGCACGGGAGGGTAAATTGTTCCTAATAGTTCGGCTGTCTGGTGGCTTGCTTCCTGCCTTAGACCTCAGAGCAGAGTGGGGCCGGGGCTCCTGCAGCTCTGTCCTGGCTCCTTAATCTTCACGTACCTTTAGACATTGATTCCTTTCAGCCTCAGCCCACCTGGTCCTTGCAGTGAGGAAAACAAGCTTCAACCAGGAAGGAAAAAAGAAACAAAATATGTTAGCTAAGTAGGGCTGGATTTTTAAGAGACTCAAGTTCTCTTGCTCTCAGAAAAGAGAAAAATCCTGTTTGTGAAGTTGTTGAGAATTGGAGACTTCCTTTGACAACATCGTTGATGAAATCTTGATTGAGTTAGGTTCTTAGGCTCTCTGTAATTTAAACTACAGAAGGGCTTCTGAATAAGTGCCAAAGTTCACCTTATAAAAGAGCTTTTGTAACTGTCTCGTATCTCCCTACCCAGATGCCTCATAACTGAGACATCTGACACCATCCCAAATCCAGATATCTGTGCATTCTGTGAAGTGAAAAAATGCACAATTGATGTAAGGGATTTCTGTCCTTTACTCTTTGTGTGAGATGTAAAACCTCACCATGATATACCCTCAATCAGGTATTTTCAAGCCTAAATGTTTCAGTGTTTTAATATCAGCCCTCTCCCACAGGAGAAGCTGGATTTTAAGGTTCAGCTTGCAGCAGTCCAGTGAGAGCACATGTAGGATGAAATGCAGAAGAGTTCAAGCAGGACACAGAGGGAACACTGTGGCCAGCAGCTGTAACACTGCTTTAGCAGAGTCCCATGCATGGCCCTGCCTTCAGCACTGCCCAGCAGGGGAACAGTGACTCAAAGAGCAAAAGCCATTTCTCCTTACTGCCAGGATGGTATTCTGTTTATCAGCTCTCTCCTCGCTTTGTAGGAAATAAAGTCATTTTGCAGTGATTAGGATGCCGTCCTTTGCTAGACACAGAAAAGTCAGGGCTGACTCTACAACACAGTGCTAACAAGTACAGAAAATGCATTTTATAGCATCTCAAGCCAGTGAATTTGAGACCTGTGAAGGTTAATGGATCTTTTCTGGCAGGTTTCTCTATTATTTTTGTCAGTTGCTGCTGCATGGAGACAAAAGCAGAGTGTTCTCAGCAGAGACTGAGTGCCTGGGAGCCCAGGCTGAGAGTGAGGTGTCCATCAGATAAAGGCAGAAACAACTCCTCGAGTTTGCATAGGCTGACAGGACTGATTCTTTCACTTCAAGGTTCATTCTGTCTCTGATCAGTCTCTGCAAGCTCCATCCTCATCCTGCAGCAAGACCCACAGCCTGTGAGGTGATAGGGACCAAAAAGGACTGATTTCAAGATTTTAAACCCGGCTGCAGTGCCCCTAGACCCTGCCGATGGGGTTAGACTCTCTCCCGTGGCGCCTGAGGGACGCCTCTTTCCAGCTTAGCTGAGGTCAGCGAGACTTGGGGACTTGCAAACTTGCGATGAAATTCGCGGTTTCGGTGCTTTTTAAGCCCGCTCTGGTCAGACAAAGGCTGTCCGTACCGGCTCGGCATCTCCTGAGCGATCAGAAGAGGGCAGTACTGGCCCTCTGTGCTGCTTGGCTTTGTGCTCGGCTCCATCTCCAAGACGCGAGTCGGCGCCTCAGAGCTGTGTTACGCTGATCGGGACGGGAAGGATGCCGCCCCTGAGCGTCCTCCTGTCTTCCCATCAGCCGGGACGGAAAAAAGCAACACGGAGCCAAGGGAGATGAGTCAGGGGCAGAGGGGTTGCTGTGGGATGGTTTCTGGAAGAATGCTCCCGGTGATGAGGTCGGTGTGGGGAAAGGTCTCCGTGTGTCTGCAGCAGAGCTGGGAGTGGTGGCACAGCACCTATAAATATGCCTGCTCTCGGTGCAGCGGGTACAGCTAGCAGCAGCGAGGAGGAAGGGGCTTACCGCGATTCCCAGCAGAAAAGCAGATTTATTAGGGGATGAAAGCTTTAAAATGGCCAGCCTCCTCCTGTGATAGCCACTCGCTGTGGTGCCTCCAGAGCCCCGTCCCACCTGGCCTTGAATGCTTCCAGGGACGGGACATCTATCACCTCTCTGGGCAACCCAGGCCACCCTCATTAGAAAACTTGCCACCCTCATTATAATTTACCTCAATAAATTTACCATCCTCACCATAAAGAGCTACTTCCTTCTATCTAGCCCGAATTCCACCTGGTCAGCACATCTCAGGATTTCTCACCGTGTCCCTGGCTGTCAAGCAGCTCAGCAGATTAGAGTCATGACCTGAGGTCAGACTGGCCTAAAAAGAGGCTGCAGATCACAAGAAAAGAAAGTAAAACATAAACTAAAAAGCAACAAAAGACAAACCTGCTAACCCACAGTGAGAGTCACTAACAAAGGAATTTGTCACTCAGCACCACTGTGGGCTGTTCCCATGTGAGCTGGTCTCAGGGCCTGACACTCTTCTGCATACACTGGAGCCCAAAAAAAGCTAAATGAGAAATTTTACACAGAAATGCTTTAAAACAGAATGAAATTACCAGTCAGAAACTGAATGCAAAAAACAGAAACAGTGTAAACATACTTAGCTCTGTTGTTGCTCTAAAGAAGTGAAAGGGGCAAGGCTGGTGGAGAGCAGTAATATCTTTTAGTGGAATTGGTGTAATAAAAGACATTATTTTTCTTCATAAACCTTGCCTCGGGGTAGCCATCATCTTTACTGCCTCGTTCCTGCTTCAGTCTCATGTAAATGTGAAGAGTCAGTGGGGTCATCTCTCTGTATCAGGAGTGTCAGAGTGAACAATCAACATTGCTTTTTAACAGAAACAAAGAGCAGAAGGCCAAGAGGCCAGTTTTTATCAAATCCGAAAAACCTTCTGAGGGATGTCTTGTTCTGCTAGTCCGTACCACAAAACCTTCTGAGACTGGAGTGAGATAAAAGCCAGTATCACTGCTTAAATAATTATTTGTTCTGTATTAGCTGTATACACACAGCTACATTATCAGTGAGTTTACAGGAGCGACAGTGTAGCACCATGGCAAGAATGAAAGGACAGATCTAGGCAACTAGAATGGAGATTATTTTAGTTTAGTTATTTGAATCAAGGATCAGTGATAGAAAAAAGAAGAACACAGGGTCCAGTGACAATGACGATACTTTAAATAAGATACTTGAAAAACTGAAAATATTACAGAAAGGAGAGTCAAAACTATCTCAGGGATGGGGAACAAAAGTCTTCTGTGTACTTTATCAGGCATTAAGTAGTTACAACCACTATGGTTTATCACGAGAAAAATGGAGGAAAAAAGGAAGTTGTCTTTAGCAAAGAGACAAAAAACAAGCAGAAGATGACCACAGCCCTAGGGCAACTCTAAAGAGAAATAGAACACAGTTTTAGGATGATGGAAGTGACTTAAGAAACCACCTTGGTGTGATTTAAGAAAACTACCTTCAAACAGTGATGATTTTTGGGAGATGCAGTTTTAATTTAGAACAAACCACTGGCTGCCTCTGGAAAGGAACCCCAGTAAAACACAATGGCCTGTGTGCGCAGGAAATGTGGAGTGATCATGAAATAGTCATCTGCTGCATTAGAAATTTCTGAATTAATTCTCACCCCACAGTGGGCGAGCTGTGACACTCATGGAGGCTGCTCCAGCCCAGCCAGGAGGGACGGCAGCTCCATGCTGCCAGGAGCTCCACGGGCTCACGGCTCTTCTCTTGGCAACAGCAGAGCAGCAACATTCCACCCAGAGGAAACTTCCGAGTGAGCACCAAATACGGTGATAAAAGCCCTGCTGAGGAAGGAGGAGCAGCTGCTCCTCTGGTTCTATAGTACAGGCTGTGGCACAGAGACTCACAGAGAGAGACACTGAGGGACTGGGACAGCTGGAGAGGGTCTGGAGCCCCAGGAGGGGCTGAGGGAACTGGATAGGGGCTCAGCCAGGAGAAAAGGAGGCTCAGGGGGGACCCTGTGCCTCTGCACAGCTCCCTGACAGGAGGGAACAGCCGGGGGGGTCGGGCTCTGCTCCCAGGGAACAGGGACAGGAGGAGAGGGAATGGCCTCAGGCTGGGCCAGGGGAGGCTCAGCTTGGACACCAGCAGGAATTTCCCCATGGAAAGGGCTGTCCAGCCCTGGCACAGCCGCTCAGGGCAATGGTGAGTCCCCATCCCATGAGCCATGTGGCACTTGGGGACATGGGGCAATGGTGGCCCTGGCTGTGCTGGGGGAATGGTTGGACTTGAGGGTGTGAGGGCTTTTCCAACCCAAGTGGCTCTGTGCTTCCATGACCCTGCTGCCCCCTGCAGCAGCTGGGGCCGTGCTGAGGCACGAAGCATGGGACGGGCCTCCTCTGCACAGTGACCTGTACCTTGGAAAAGGTTTGGAGCCTGGATTTGGGAATGAACCAAACCGGTACCATAGGGCTCCTGGGACAACATGCGGGCTGGCAGGCAGTGGGTGCTGTGTGGAAATGACAGCTCTCCCTCCCATCCAAAGCCGCTGCTGGGAGCTCTGGGCCCCACAGCCCAGATTGCAGCCCCTGGGGTGCAGGTTTTTCTCTGCTGTGACTAATTACAGCCTGGCTCTCCAGGCAGCCATTCTTTCACAACAAAGTGCTGCACAGCGTGTTTCAGCAAGACCTCAGCTGCTCATTAGGTGATCCTGGGGAATATCCTCCACCAATCTGGAGTGACACAGGTTTACAGCAGAAGTGATTTATGCAATTTGGGTACGAAGCCAGGCATTTTTAAATGCCTCCAATTTGGGTTATTTTTAGCCCAGCACAAAGTCGTGACCTTGCAGGTTATTTTTGCAATCTCTTTTGTTTATAGGTGCAGAGCAGCATTATTCAGAAATGTTTCAAACCTGCCACAGTCATACTGACGGGGAGAGGAGGGGGAAAGCAGCTGGATGTGCTCTTCATGACAGGCCTCAAAATCATAATTAGGAGAGGGGGTTTTG
>VXBC01012671.1:0-10743 GCA_013399945.1 Ploceus nigricollis | reverse complement strand
GTCACAGCCAACACCCGCCTCCCGGGGTGTCCCTCCCCGGCGCCTCGGTGTTGGCTCCATTCAGTGGCGGGTTCTGCGGTGGACGCAGCTCCGGCGGGCGGGCGCTGCTCTCGCTCAGTAGGAACAGGTCCTCGGCCGGCATCGCTCAGCGGGCAGCAGCCGCAGGAGGAGGTAGATCCCGTTCTGGTAACAATTATACAACTGCGGCGGCGCACCAAAGGCCTCTCTCTCTTTATAAACCCGTGTTTACGGGGCGTTCTGAGGGGCTGGAGGCCGCCCGGGCGTGGGGAGGGGATGGAGCCCGCCCGGGATGCTCCGTATCCCCGGTCCGGCCCGCCGGGGGGTAGTGCCGAAGCAGCAGCACGGCGGTGCGAGGCCCCGAGGCTCGGCCTGCGGCGGAGGCAGCCCTGGGCCCTGCGGCAGGTGCGGAGGTGCCTGCGAGGAGCCGGGGGAAGCAGCCCCGGCTGTGCCCGTGCGTGTTTACCCCTGTCAGAACGGTGACAAATAGAGCTGCCAGCCCGCCAGGAGCTGCCCGAGGGCGCGGGCAGCGCCCACCCAGCGGGCCCAGCCGCTCCCGCGGCCCCCCCGCGCCGGGCCCGACCTGCCCTGAACTTCCCCGTGGCCCTGGAGAGTGAAAGTTGGGAAGGAGCGACGCAGCTGGCGCGGCCTTGGAGCAGGAAGCGCCGCCCGGTACTTCAGAGTTACTGTTTGGGTTTGGCCTCCTGGCTTCTCGTTCAACGAAGCGCCCGCGGCTGACATGCCGCCGTCGCTGGCTCCACGCTCCACTAAAAAATTCTGACTAAGGGGTGTTGTCTGAGTGACCCGGGGTGTTGTGTCATGGCAAGAATCTCATAATTAACAGGAGAAAAACCAAACCAAACTTACAGCACATTGATAAAGGATTGGTGAAAACGGACAGTCTTGCAGCCAAGCAAGATCAAAACCACCAGATGTTGATTATTTGGTGTCTTTGTGTTGGTAATTCCAAAAAGTAGTGAACATCAAAGGGAGGTTTTCTATGTACCTGTAATTTACATATGGGCAAATGAAAGAGCTGGGCAGAATGTGCATCTCTGCAGGTGACCCGTGTGTGTGCAGCCAGCAGTGTCTAATGCCTTATTAGATGCTACAAGATCTATAGAAATTTAACCTGAGCCGGTATTTTAGAAGAAACTGTGTGTTACAGTCAGAGGAGGGAAGTTCTTATAATCCTGTGCGGTGGCTTGTGAGTCAGCAGCTTGAGTGCAGGCAAGATTTGGAGCTTTTTGCTCTGCAAACTAAGAAGCTGTCAGAGTGCGTGGTAGCATGCTGTGGTTGAGTGAGTACTAATTGAATGCTCATCTTTACAAGTGGTGCCAGCACCTTCCCTGCAGCCGAAGCAACACTGTTAGTTCGTGTTGCATGGATAGGTTCTCAGGTTTTTTCTGTAATTTAAGTGGGGTATTTCTTTTTAAAGCCCTGGCCAGCGCACACTGAGGTTTGTAAGAGGTTGGCAGGCATACGCTTCACCTCACTGAGCTACCAGCAGCTTGGCTTCTCTGCGCTCAGTGCTGAGCTGCTTTCCCAGGAAGAACTCCCATTTGTGAGTGCAGCAGTTGTTGGGAACATCCTTGTTCACCCCTCAACCTGTATCACAAAAAAATCTGTGTTTCTGAGTTGAGCAGCTCCAGCACAGGGGCATGCCAGTTCTCCAGAACAGAGCATGAGTACCTTTCTGCTTATTCCTGGAGTATTTCTGAGGGCTTTTAGGATAAGGTCTTTGTCCTTACCTTTACCACCAGTAGCCCTCCTGGTTACACAAATTAAAATAAATCAAGAATGTCAATACATTTTGTCAGACTTGGCCAAAAATACTGCTGCTGCAGTTTCCACAGTAAAACATAATGGACTTTCTGGTGCTTAAGAATCAGAGTATTTAGGTCAGTAAATGTATAAAACTACAGCTCTCTGATGATGTCTGGTAAGAGCTGCTACCAGCCAAGACTCCAACACCAAACAATTCAGCCCTACTTTCTGCTCATGCTGCAAGAAGTCTGATAATACTGTAAATTACAGTAATTGACAAATACTCTTTTTAGGAAAGTGTTCTGAAATCATTCTCACCAGAGTTCACCTGAGTGTGCTTTGTTTAGTGAATGTTTCCAGCCTCAAGCAGTGAACTTGCTTACTCTACCTAAGTGCTCCACACCTAACTTTTCTTCCTGTTGAACTGGCTGCCTCAGAATAAAAAGGAAGAAAAGTAATTCCAATATGCTAAAGATCTGCTTCCAAAATAACCCACCTACCTCTGCCAAACACTTCATTAGTAATTTCTGCCCATGACTGTTCCTTTTAATCTGCAGATCTCAAGGTGCCTTAGAAATGTCCTTTAAAGTGGTGGCCTGGGACTTTGCTGGAGGGAACCTGAAATAGTTTTGCCACTGTTTCCTGCTGACTTTCCTCAGCAGTAGCATCTGGCCAGCTCAGAGAGCCAGAAGTGCTGAGCTGCTTTGCCAAACCACGTCCCCCCTCCTCAGCCTTCTGCTCCTTCCTCCTGGGATGCTCCTGTTCTGCAACAAAAGTGACTCCTTGGCCTGCTGAAGGGTGGTGGGTGCAGGGAGAGCTGCTTCCTTTAAGTGGAAGTCTCGTGGGGAGACACACTTATAGCCTGCGCTTGCCTAGTGTGCCTAGTGTAATAATTTTAGACTGCTTTATCATTACTGAAGTGATGAAGCCAACTAGTGTGTGCCTGGTTTGTGTCATGCTTGGGTGGGCCAGGCTGGGCTGTTTATTACTGAAAAAAAAAAAAAAAAAGAAAAGAGAATAAAGTGCGTGGTGCATCCACTCCAGACCTGAGGTGGTGCAGGCTCACAGAGGGATGGCTGTGGGGGCATGGAAGACAAAGTTTGTTGGCTTAGAAATAGTTGAGGCCTAAAAGATTGGAAATTCTGTGGGGTCTCCATGGCCTTGAATTAATGATTTCAGCTTGTCAATATAAAAAAGCTCAACACAGGTCAGTTTCTGTACACGAAAGAAAGGCCAGAACAAATCACTGACATAGGACTTCTGGAGCACTGGAAGTGCATTTGTGTTTCCCCACCCTTCAAAGTGAAGGCAGACTGCAGAGTCATGCAGCACGAGTTCTGTGCAGGGACAGACACTCCTTGGCACTGAGGGGAGACCCACAGGTCAGGCAGCTGGGGCAGTAATTGAAGCTGGCCTTGCTTTAATTGACTCTGAGCTTCCCGACTCTCTGGCCAACCTAATTCTGCCTTTTAAGAGTGTGATGAACCTTTCCCTTAAAAGTAGGTTTTGCCATTTAACAAATCCATAATTGGAGCAGCAGAACATTTGCTCCCAGATAAAGGCACTTGTGCATATTGGTAATTAGTTTGACCCGGGCAGATGCCTCCTGATAAGGCACAGCAGGGAGTTGTCCTCTGGTGTGCTGGAGGATTTAATCCCCTTAATTTGTGACACAGCAACTCAAAAATTCCCAGCTGTGCTGGACTCAGTCTAGAGGTGCTCCACAGTCTTGTGTAGTTCTCACCATTTTCAAGCACTGGAGGGAGAGCAGAGATCCTGGTTATGCTGACATGTGTTCGGGTAGGAATTTATTCCTCATTCAATTCTGCTGCTTCTTCCTAATTCCTCCTCACAGGACGTTGCACAGCCTCAGTCCTTCGTGTGTGTTTTCACATCGTGGCAGGTGCTGCTCTTTCCCCCAGTTCACATCCCTCCCCCATGGCGATGCTGCCAGGGCTGGAGCCCCTCTGCTCTGGAGCCAGCCTGGCAGAGCTGGGGGTGCTCACCTGCACAAGAGAAGGCTCCAGGGAGAGCTCAGAGTCCCTGCCAGGGCCTCAAGGGGCTCCAGGAGAGCTGCAGAGGGACTGGGGACAAGGCATGGAGGGACAGGACACAGGCAATGGCTTCCCAGGGCCAGAGGGCAGGGACAGATGGGATATTGGGAAGGAATTGCTGGCTGTGAGGGTGGGGAGGCCCTGGCCCAGGGGGCCCAGAGCAGCTGTGGCTGTCCCTGGATCCCTGGAAGTGTCCAAGGCCAAGCATGGAGCAGTCTGGGCTAGTGGGAGGTGTCCCTGCCCATGGCAGGGGTGGTGCTGGATGAGCTTTAAGGTCTCTTCCCACCCAAACCACTCTAGGATTCTCTGTCAGTCTCTACTGCTAAAATGATCTCTCCTGCTTTCTGTGGTTTCACTACCACCCTCTCCTACAAAACCATAATAAACCATGTTAAAGCCTCCCCAGACAGCTGCACGATCCAGCTCCTCCATCTCCTTGAAACCAGGTGGTGGCTTGGGGACCTTTCCCCCAGACTTGTTCTTGTGGCTACCCAGCAAACATGAGCCACAGAGCGTGAGCCTTCATCTCCCTTTGTCGTTCCCCACGAGTCCAGGGCACAAGGCTGGTGGCCAGCAGAGCTGGGGTGGGTCACAGGGCCATGGCCATGCAGGCAGAGCTGCTGGCATGGACAGGCATGGGGGAGGATTTCCTGCTTTGTGGGGTCCGGGTAGGTCATGTTAAGGTGGGTTTTGGAGGCAAGCCTTTGCCAAACCACATTCAAAAGTCTGTGACAAAAGGAGTTGGAGGAGGTGGGCAGGATGGGAGAGGAAACAGAAACAGGGAACAGTGAGAAGAGTAGGGGAAGGAGAGCTCAGGGCTAAGTGACCAGTCAGGTTTTGTGATGGATGTAAATTAACTGGGATCATATCTCTTGGATCTAAACAGAGGGCTCAGTGGAAAATGAAACTTGATTCTCCCCTGTTATGAATCTGAGATACCTCCATCAAGAGAATAATTTTAGGTGCTGGTGTGACACCTGAGAGAGGAGCAAGTCTCCTCTCTCACACATCAGGGAAGAAAGCAAGATTTGTATCACCTCTGAAAAGTCTTTTCCCCTCTGCCTAGTTGATTAGAGTTAATTGATCAAGTTCAGGTGAATCTAGGCCACAATTTTGTTTGGTTCTTAAATGCTCATTAATTGCACCAAAGTAATTTAAATTTAGTTAGAGTTTGGTAGGGTGTGGTGTTTGTCCTACTTTTTAATTCTTTGTTTAAGGTACTTGCTGGTGACAAATTGACACCACAGTAGCACCAGGCTGATGGGACTCTGGGACGGGGTTTGCTGTGACACTGGAGTCACAGACTGTTTTTGGGCTCCCCTGCATGGGGAGATGGACCTGCAACTGTGTGGCGATGGCAAATGAGCAACCAGAACTAAAACCAGTTAAAACGGAATTTGGTGATCCTAAAGGCAGCACAAAATTAATGTGTTTTGCAGCACAGAATTAATTTCCCTAGTCTGATCCTGATTTCCCGAGTGCTGGCAGACCAGCTGTGCTCACTCCACCACTAGCAGGTTTGGGGAGGAACAAGCACGTTAGAGGCAACACTTGTTTGTGCTGCTGGCAAGGCTTCCTCCCATGCCTCCTGTCACACTCCACACAGCAAATTTATGGTCTTTACCCCAAAACAAATCAACACAGGGGGTTTGAGTGGAACTTTTGTCATTCATAGGCCTAAACAAACAAGTGAAGGTTGAGAGGAAGGGATGCTTCTGAAGCTGCAGAGCAGCTTCTCTCTATGCTTCATAGTGGGTAGAAGAGAAACTTGGGCATAACTACTGGTGAAAAATGTTAAATGTTTGCCTATTTTTTTAATGCTTGGAAAGATTTTCAAGAAAATCCTCAGATTGTAACCTGTAAGACCAGTCTGCCATCTTAAAAGCTGATTATATATAAATTTGATTATAGAAAGGTCTTCTAAAGTATTCAGGCAATATTTAAGATAATGAAGTTTTGTCTTAATTCAATTTTGTCTCCCATCTGGAAGAAATTAAAAGTCCAAGCCATGCATAATTTCATTCCTTAAAAATGTCTCATGCCCTGCTTTACTGTCCCTGCCTGTCTGGGCTGTGAGTGTGTAGCTGGGTTGGGGGGTAACAGGTCCCCTCTCCTGGTCCCCTGCTGTCCTGGCCAGCGTGTCCCCTCCCTGTGTCACCACACAGACCATGGTCCTGGTGAGGTCCTGCTGTGCTTCCCATTGTCTCTCTGTCTTGGTGAAATAATCTTTGGGAGATGAGTCCAGTGCACATTCCCTGCTGGTCCTGCCTTATACAAGCACGTGATAAATGGTAATTTCTTCTCCAAAGAGCTTGTGATCAATAATGGAGTACAATGAGTTCAAGAGTTGCTAACACCTGTCAGAATCAGAACTTGAGTTATACTAACAATTTTTAATTATTTTAGGGAAACATCCTTTACTTTAAAGGATATATTCTCTCTGAAAATAAACTTTCTATTTTTAAAGTTTGGAATTGTAAAAATATAAGCCTGGAATCCACAATTCAGTGGAGTTTTTGGCCATTTTAATTCCACATTTTGTTGTTGCAGAGTTTTACTACGCTGACAGACACAGTTTCTCTCCCGTGTTGTCCAGGCCAGGAGATTTCCTTGCTGGAGAGCTCCAGAGGATCTCAGTGGGGATTTTGTGGCTGCACCTGCCCAGGCTGCCCTGTCCTGGCTGGCATTTGTGCCAGTGCCTGTTCCGCGGGTCACTATGGACAGCTAAAATCACTGCTGGCATTTCTGCTCTGCCAGGATGGCATGAGGCAACACCGAGGGAGAGCTGCCTGCCCACACCTCGTGCCAGCTCCCGTCAGGAGCCCTGTGTGTTCCCTCCATTCTGTGCTCTCAGCATTCCAAACCCCTTCCTTCCTTTTTCTTCTCCTGGCTGCCGCAAGGCACTTTTGGGTTGTTGCTTTACGGTGTTAAAAGGAGTCTCACGCTGCATGTGCTTCCCTGTGGCAGCAGGCAGCCCGCGGGTGCAGCTGCGGGCTCTGCTGGCTCTGTGAGGTGCCTGAGTGCTGCCTTTGCCTTGCCAGGTGCTCCGGAGGAGGGAGGATGTTGTCCCGACTGCGCGCGGCCGTGGCGCCCTGCGCGATGGCGCGGCGCAGCCTGCACACCAAGGAGAAGGGCAAGCCGCTCATGCTGAACCCGCGCACCAACAAGGTGGGTGTGTGTCCTGTCCGGCTGTCTCATCTGTCTGCTGATAGTCCCGTGCACCTTGTCCCGGGGACGCAGCCAGAGCAGAGGGGCGAGGCAGGGAGCAGCTCCTGCCCCCGCAGAGGGAGGGCTGCCGGTGGCACCTGCTGCTGCGGCCAGCCCAGCTGCTGTCCTCACGGCCGGTGCTGCCCTGGGCACAGGAGGGGCTGCTGGCACTGCCTGGCACTGGCTGCTGGAGGGGCTGGCTGAGCTGAGGGAGAGCTTTAGCAGGGAGTGGGTCTGACTTCAGAGTTTGCAAAAGTTAACTCTGAATTCGGGCCTGCTAACCATAGGAAGTGTTAGCCTCTCTGTCCTAGCCCCGGCCCTTTCCTGGGACACTGAGAGCTGGGACTGAGCCACATCACCTAAGAAACATCCCTCTGCAGAGTCTGAAAGAGCATCTAAAAATAAACCTTGGTGGGACCTAACTGGGAGGTAGAGATATCATGTTAATTCCTTGCTTTGAGGCAGACTTAGAAGAAAGTAGCATTTTGTTCCCTTCACAAAATTGTTCCTGNTTTTTTTTTTTTTTTCCCACTGGAGTTGTAGTGGCCTTTGGGAATCTTGAAGCCATTAATGTGTAAATTAAAACTGGTAAGAAATCAGGTGAGGGCTTTTGGTGGCTGATCCAAGATGTCTGAAGTGGTCAAGAAAGGTGGCAAATCTGCCTGTCTCTGACATGGCATTTCCTGAGCAGTGGGGCTGGGTTATTTTACCCTTCCCTTTCCCCCTGGACAGTAGAGTGCAAGATGCCTCAATCCTGCATGAATCCAGTCTGCCTAAAGAGAGGGAGAGAGAACTGTGGGAGGTAGAGACTGGCTGGCTGCAAAACTGAAATTGAGATTGCTGTGTCAGGAAAGGAGAAAAGAGTAGATTGGTGTGATTTGTCAAGACCAGATTGTCTTGAGACTTTATGAGCTCTAAAGACTTCGACATGGAATTTACGTGGAAATTACTTCAACCCCTGTAAGCTTTTCCAAATGCTGATTATTCAATAGCATTCAGAAACTAGAACAATAGGTCATTTCTTACTGTTTTTCTAGTGGTAATAGCCTTCCATTTTTTTTTAAACCATGGAATTCTCAGCTGGACTGAGCACAATGCAATTTTTTTTCTTGAGGAATAGAAGGGAGTAGGGAGCTTCTGGTTAATGGCAATTGATTTTTCTAATGCTTTAATGCCTCCAAGAAGTTACACTTGTGAGAGGGAACCCCATTCTGCATTAGTTTGTCTCTGCTGTATCAGCCTGTCCTTCCTGCTGGCGCCTGTTGGAATGGATCAGAAAGATCACTGAGTGATACTGCTGGATGCAGTATCTTTGTGGAAATGCATTTTGGATATTCAGCAAAGACATAAATGATTTATTAAACACACAGAGTACTTTACCCCTTGTGCCTCACGTGTGTATAGATATAGATATGTATTATCTAGGTACAGAAACAGATAAAGGGTATTATTTCTTGCTGTCAGCTTGTTGAGGTTATCATGTTTTACTTGATTATCTTTAATTTTTACATCCTCTCTCAATTCTGCAGAACATTTGGTCTCCCGTAAGGCACGTGTCCCAAAAACGAGCTGCAGAAGGACAGCATCAGGGGCAGGAACCAGCTCTCGCCCTTGTGCAAACTAATCTGTTGGTCTTTGCCACTGGAGTAGGTTTTTCTCTTAAAATAGTTCTTTTTTTCTCGCCCACCCTCAGCTGTGTGTTGCAGGTGGACACCACAGCTGCACCAGCTGGTTTGGGTTTTTGTGTTTGAAGGCCAGATTTGAGGTGTTCATTGTCAGGGTGCTCGAAGAGGCGGTGAGCTCTCTGGGCCACCTCAGTGCTGCAGCCAACAGCTGCAGAGCCTGCTTCAACTGTTGTGTCATCCTCCTCTGCTCTGAGCCCTCTGTGATGTGTGACTTCTGCTCCCTGACAGGGCTTCCAATGCAGTTAATTGGCTTCAGGACGTTCTGTTCTGCTAGAGGTCCCTGCTGTGCCCAGGCAGCATTTTAAAGTTGCTTAGAACAGTGTTAGGACAATCTCAGTGATTTAGTGCTGGCAATTAAATCGTTACTGATATGGTGCAGTGCTTCAGATGGGGCAGGGTTTGTTCTTCCTGCACAGAACAGGTGATGCACGAGGACAAGATCCATGACTGGTGATGTCTGTTCTGCCACGTGGAGTGCCATCAGAGTGTTCTTGTCTCCACTGGAAATATATGACCTGTAATTTTATCTGTGTGTTTGTTTTCTGTGGCTTGCAGAAAATTTGTGACTGAATAGTTGGTGACATTTCCGGTTCTTTAGTTGGTTATTTTAGTTGGTTATTTTGGTATTCTTGTGAAGAAGGGTGTGATTGTATTTTGTACTGTGGATTCCATTACCCCGTTTTCCGTGACTCTGTTCCTTAGGCTTGTTATGTTATCACAGAATCCCAGAATCCCTGAGGTTGGAAAAGCCCTCCCAGCCATTGAGTCCAACCTGTCACCCGATCCCCACCATGTCACCCAGCCCAGAGCTCTCAGTGCCATGTCCAGGCCCTCCTTGGACACCTCCAGGGATGGGCACTCCAGCACCTCCCTGGGCAGTTCCATTTCCTGACCTCTCTTTCCATGGGGAAATCCCTTCTGATGTCCAAAAACTCCTCCTGCACTGACAGTGCCTCTCAAAATTTTGGCTTCAGCAGATATCTTTAGGATTTATATATGCACATATTTGTGTGTATGTATGTGCCTGGAAATGGCAATAGATATGTGCACGGAAATACGTGATAAATGCTAAAGAAACATTCACTGGTGGCAGGTTAATAATCCCAGACTGATCCTGAGGAATTTTACCAGTGTCATATCATTCATATAGGTGGTCATCTTCTCATGTGTTATATTTTGCTCACAGTTTCATGTGTTCATTCACAGATTTTTCAGCCCACTTTATTTTCATGCATGGCTTCCAGAATACTTCTAGAAACCGTGATAAATCTACCTTTGTGTAAAGAGACGATTTTCGTAGGCAAACTTGTACATGACCTCACTGACTTGTGGAAAATAACCCAACAGTACATTTCTAATTCAGAATAATAAATAAACAGAAAAAATCCAACCAAAGTCAAAGCTATTTTGACAAAATAAAAGGGATAGCACAAGAGAGTGTAAAGAAAGGATTGTATGAGCTTGAAGATGTAACAGCAGATGCTCCCTTCCACTGCCCTTTCTCACCATGCTGGTTTTGACACATTTCATTTCTTTTAATACGTTTTAGATTTAGACTTAGCCAGCTGGGTTGAGCAGCCAGGGCATGGAATATGCAGTGCCCCTGTGCCTGCCTGGGGAAACCAGGATAAACAGGGTGTGAGGAGGAAATGCACATGGTGATCGTTGCTAAGAAGTGCAGTGCTTGAAACGTTGCTATCAGTTTGTGATCAGTCAGGAGGAAAGACCCAAGAAGGCAGGAAAATGACAGAAACTGTGCACACACCCCCAGCCCAAAAGTCCCACCACAGGTCTGTGTCCTGCCCAGATGGTTTGGAGGGATTCTTGGATGGAGCTGGCATGGCCATGCACCTGCAGGTTTTATCAGCTTCCCTGAGATCTGTGTGCTTTCAGAAGGAATTACATGGGGGCACACGGAGCTGTTTAATCTGTAACCAGGTGCCAAAGGTGCTGAGAGGGTATCAAACCTCACTTACCTTGGACCAGGTGTTCTGCTCAGCACCTCTGGGCTG
>VXBC01012668.1:22492-34882 GCA_013399945.1 Ploceus nigricollis | reverse complement strand
CGAGTTTGGGTCTTGGTTTGGTGGAAATGGCTCTGCAGGCTGGGCCTGGGCTCGAGCTCTGTAATCCCGGCTCCAGGTGTGTCCCAGGGGAGCCGCTCTGCTCTGAGCCGGGCTGGGAGAGCTGGGGGTGCTCACCTGGAGAGGAGAAGGCTCCAGGGAGAGCTCAGAGCCCCTGGCAGGGCCTGGAGGGGCTCCAGAAGAGCTGCAGAGGGACTGGGGACAAGGGCTGGAGGGACAGGACCCAGGGAATGGCTCCCAGTGCCAGAGGGCAGGGCTGGATGGGATCTTGGGAATCAGGAATTGTTCCCTGGCAGGGTGGGCAGGCCCTGGCACAGGGTGCCCAGAGCAGCTGGGGCTGCCCCTGGATCCCTGGCAGTGCCCAAGGCCAGGCTGGACACTGGGGCTGGGAGCAGCCTGGGACAGTGGGAGGGGTCCCTGCCATGGCAGGGGTGGGATGGGATGAGCTTTAAGATCCCTCCCAACCGAGACCACTCCAGGATGGAACGAGCTGTGCACAGAATGTGCTCGCTCCAGCACTTGGCCTCTCCATAGCTTCAGCATGTCCCATGTCCCATGTCCCGGTGGTGGCCACGGCCTGGCTGACCAGCCTGACCCTGGTGAGCCCTGTGGGGCTCTCTGGTTGTTCCAGGCCAGCTGGCTGCACTGAGGCAAACCAGGGCAGGGCCTCCTGCAGTCAGCATTGCCCAGTTTCATCTCATCAGCAGCCGAGGGACTTCCCAGGGAGCTCTGGCAGTCCCAGAATCCAAAAATAGGTTGGATCCTTGGGAAGGACCTCATAGCTGGTCCCCTCCCACCCCGTGCCATGGATAGGAATCTTACACTGTCCCTGAGAAGCCACTTTGGTGCACTGGAACAGCAAAAGTCCACAGGAAATCCCCCAAAGCCCAGGTTCCCGTTTTGCCAGGTTGGCAGAATGCCAGGTTGGGGGCTGGAGCAGGGAAAGGGATCGGGAATCCCTGAGAGGCAGCAGGAGCTGGGACACGGGTGGGTCACCTGAGCCAAGCTGCTTTCACTGGCTTTGATTGTGGCTTCACACTCTGCTGTGTGAAAGTTCTGACTCGTGGTTTGAAATACCATTAATCCTCTGCACAGCAGGAAAAAACAATCTGAGCCTTCTTAGGCTGCTGCTCTGAGAGAACCAGCCCGGTGCCAACCCCTGCCAGGGGGGAAGGAAGGAAGGAAGGAAGGATGGCACCTCTCTGTCTTTCCCTGGCTGAGGGAGTTTGGGGTTTTGAGGGTGCTCGGACCCGTGGGTGCTGTGTTTGAAGTGTTCATTTTGTTATTTTAGGCCATACAAACTGGAAGTGAGTAGGAAGTTGAGTGTGTGATTTCAGCAGTTGCAGCCCCTGCCCTGTGAGGGAGGGATCTGACAGAAATTCAGATTTCCCTGGGTGCTGAGAAAGCAGCTTTTCAGCCTCGTGGCACCCTCGTGGCAGCCCTCAGAGGGCTGATGAGCCCTGGGCTGTCTTTGATAAGCTCTGCAGGGGTTTTGGTGCAGTGGTGGTGGTTTTGGAGCTCTGCAGTGTTTTTGAGGCTGGCAGGGGAAATGACTAATTTCTAAATGCAAAATAAACTGTGTGCAGTCATGGGATCCCAAACTGGGCTGGAGGGACCTTAAATCCCACCCTGCCATGGCAGGGACACCTTCCACTGTCCCAGGCTGCTCCCAATGTCCAACCTGGCCCTGGGCACGGCCAGGGATCCAGGGGCAGCCCCAGCTGCTCTGGGCACCCTGTGCCAGGGCCTGCCCACCCTGCCAGGGAACAATTCCTGATTCCCAAAATCCCATCTCCCCCTGTCCTTCATTGTCTTGATTCCCTTCTGAGGTGTGCTGGGAATTGCTGGCTGTGGTGTTTCGTTCTCAGAGCTTCCTGGGATTCTGTAGCAGGCTGTGACAGAGGTCTGAGGGCACAGATGGTGTGAGATACCTCACCACGTGCCAGACCAGCAGCGAGAGTGCAAGAAAGGATCCGTGGGACTGGAAAGTGAAAATTTCTCACCAATTTAGAGAAAGCTCCTTGCGGGCCTTCCAGACACCTGAGAGGTGAATGGTTTGGGAAGCTGTGAGCAATGTCCCAGAGGAGATTCAGCTTTGCAAAGCTGAACCAGCCACGTGTGGCCCAAGGCAGTGTGTGTGCTCTGAGAGCACTGCCCGAGAGCTGAGGCTGAGAAATTAACGTGACAGGCCTGATTAAAGCTTTGGGAGAAACACAGCCTGGCTTGGGGTGGGAGGGAGGTTTGAGGTCACACTGTCCCACCCCCTGCCGTGGGCAGGTGTTGTATTGCATGGATACCTTCCCCTACCCCAGATTGCTTCAGCCTGGCCTTTGGACACTTCCAGGAATGGGGCAGCCACAGCTTTTCTTGGAAAGCTAAAGCTCAGCTCATTATTTGGTATTTTGGACTTAGGGTTTAATGCAACTTGATGTAGAAATCAAAAAAACCCAAACTTTTTAACATTAATCCAAATTCCCAAGGAAGCCTGGGCCAGAATTTGACTCAAGTGCTTGATGTTCTGATCTCGTTGCTGTAAAAATTAACAGACTGTGTCTCAGGAGACTCTGTTCCTCAGAGTAAAAAACTACCTGCTGTGATGGGGGGTATTTTGTCATGGTTCTTTGTCAGGCCAGGCTGGACAGTGGGAGGTGTCCCTGCCCATGGCAGGGGGTGGCACTGGGTGATCTGTAAAGTCCCTTCCAACCCACTTCATTCCTGATTCTGTGACTCTCGTGGTGTGAGGGAGTCACTCCAGAAAGGTGCAGCAGGAAAACCTTTCTCCCTGCTGGTCCCTGCAGGCTCCCAGGAGAGATCCCTGAGCAGCCAGGGCTGCTGGAGCTGACCCTGGAGCCTCGGCCGTGTCCTGCAGAGGCTTTGGTTCTGCTCTTCCTCCCTGGCTCCAGCTGCTCCCTCCCTTCTCCACCGCCCCCATTTCCTCCTCTGCCTGTGCCTGCCCTCCAGGCCCTGCCTGGCTCTGTCCCTTTTTAGCCACGTTTTTAGCAGCTTCCTCCTCCCCCTCCTGGCTGTCAGTCCGTCCTTTTCCTGTCCTCCGGACACAGCTTTTCCCTTTGCTTTGCCCTTCCTGACCAGGAGCTGGGGGCTGGTGGTGGCCCCTGTGCCACCACTGCTGGGTTTGGGGCCCTGCCCAGCCAGGGAGCTCCTGCCATCTCCTGCCCTGTGAAATCTCCTCCAGAGCTGGCAGCACCACGGCTCCTCCAGGGCCACTGCCTCTTACTGAAGGGGTTTTTTTCCAGCTGGCTCCTGGAAGGTTTCACTGGAATGGCCTCAGGGTTAGCAGGAGGCAGATGGGGGAGAGGAAGAGAGGAGAAGCTCCAGGGAGAGCTCAGAGCCCCTGGCAGGGCCTGAAGGGGCTCCAGGAGAGCTGCAGAGGGACTGGGGACAAGGGATGGAGGGACAGGACCCAGGGAATGGCTCCCAGTGCCAGAGGGCAGGGCTGGATGGGATCTTGGGAATCAGGAATTGTTCCCTGGCAGGGTGGGCAGGCCCTGGCACAGGGTGCCCACCTGGGTTGTGCAGGGAGGCAAAGGTGAGCTGCAGATGGAACAGATCAGCTGCTATGATCACCAGTGGGCAGAGCAGGGGCTGGAAAACCTTGGAAGGGCTGGAAAACCTTCTAGAAAAAAGAATGTGCTGGGAGGAGCAGCTGAGGNGGCTTGGTACCTTCAGCTTTATGCTCTTTATGGAATGAATAAAAACAGGGAGTTGGAATTCATGGATACACAGAATCCCAGACTGGTTGGGGTTGGAAAGGACCTTGAATCCCACCCAGTGCCACCCCTGCCATGGCAGGGACACCTCCCACTGTCCCAGGCTGCTCCCAGCCCCAGTGTCCAGCCTGGCCTTGGGCACTGCCAGGGATCCAGGGGCAGCCCCAGCTGCTCTGGGCACCCTGTGCCAGGGCCTGCCCACCTGAACGTGCCAGAGCCCCTGGAAACAGAGGGAGAAGGAGGGGAAATGGTTTTACCTGCAAAGCAGTGAAAATTTAATATATGGTGATGGAATTTGGAGACTGAAATTTGGCTACTCTGCACTTGAATGTTTCAATAATTATTTTTGTTCCTCTTCTTCCTTTAGAAACTTCTCCCTATTTACCAGCACCAAAAAATGTGGAGGTTTTTTCCTACAACTTCCAGAGTTTGCTGAGGTGGTCTCCTGTTCCAGTGGAGAATGGCTCGGTGGTGTACACAGCCCATTACAAAACGTGAGTAAATAGTAAATAAAACCAACTCATTTTGTTCTAATGCAGGATAACAACTGGTTTTAAAAACCCCAGAAACCCTGAAAATGAATAAGCACAGACTGAAAGAAGGTTTTTTATCACAGATGTTTTATGTATCTCCTGGTGACTGACAGGCCCTTAGCCCATGATGTGTCCTCTGAGCTGAGGAGAGGTTGAAGCCCTGAGGACACCCAGAAATGCTGCACAGAATTTTAACCTTTCCTGATTCTCTCTGGCCAATTTAAATTTCCCCAGATCCCAAGAGGCTGGGCGGGCCCTGGGGTTAGTTTAACCCTTGTGAAGCCAGAGCTGTGTAACACGTTCTTGTCTCCCCAGAGCTGGCTGGGAGGGGGGTGGTGTTCCAGGTGGCTGCACTGCCGTGCTCATGGTTTATNATGCAGGGACACTCACTGGCCCATGGACAGAAGATAATTAATAATTAATGGCCCATGAACAGAAGATAATTAATAATTAATGGCCCATTAACAGAAAATATCTCCCCAGAGTTATGAGGGATGGGTCTTGGAAGAGATAAAGAAAACTGCCCCACTGGTTTTAACAGCTGGCCCATGAACAGGGGATATCCCCCTGGAGTTATGGGGGATCTCTCTAACTACTGCTGCTGATCTGACAGTTTGAGGAGAACCTTTGACTTTTGCATGTCTGATTCCCATGTTTCAGGTGTTTGATCATGCCATGTTATTTCTGCTTTGTGTGTTTTCCCAGAGCCATCAGTAAATACTGTTACAGCATTTAAAGGCACTTGACTTAACTATGGCTTTTCCCCTGAAGCTCAGTTTTGCTTGCAACAGCCTGGAAAGTGAATGGAACAAACACCTGAGAAGTTCAGTAATGCAATTTGCAAATCCTCTGATTTTTGCCATGCCCAATCAAAATATCCCTTTTTCAAGGGCAGGTAAATCACCTTAAAATCTTGGCCTGCCATTGATAATAATCACAGGTGAGATAAAGAGCACTGCCCCACCTGGTTTCAACAGATGGTGATATGTTGTAGTTGAGATGGAGACAATCCAAAGCACCACACTCCATTTTCAGAAGGCTTCAAACTGTTTTTATTCATGCTTGCTTGCTTTTTATACATTCTCACAAAGCTCAGGAATTTACACTTTGCTCGTTGGTCAGGAAAGACAAACAAAGTGTTTATTGGAACAGGCAGCTGCAGGTTTCTCTTATTTACCCTTCTTTCTTTCTTGGTTTCTGTGTCAATGACCTGGGTAGAGTGCTGTGTCCAGTTCTGACCCCTCAGCTTGGGAAGGACTTTGAGACTCTTGAGTGCAGCCAGAGGGGGCAGCGAGGCTGGAGAGGGGCTGGGAACACAAACCCTGTGAGAACTATTGTAATTATTGTAATTTTGAAATTAAGGGGCTCTCAGGCAAAGATATGGGAGCAGGAATAACAGTTCTTTATTAGGGAAATTAAAAATACAAATGCAATAGTACAAAAACTATGTACTATTACAATAGTAATAGTAGAGAGCTGGGGTGCTCAGCCTGGAGAAAAGGAGACTCAGGGGTGACCTCACCACTCTCCACAGCTCCTGAAAGGTGGCTGTGCTCAGCTGGGGTTGGGCTCTTTCTCCAGGCAGCACTGACAGAACCAGAGGACACAGCCTCAAGCTGCACCAAGGGAAATTCAGGTTGGATATCAGGAAAAAGTTTTTTATTGAAAGTTCTGGGATGGCTGCCCAGGGAGGTGGTGGAGTCACCATCCCTGGGTGTGTTTAACAAAGCCGGGATGTGGCACTGGGTGCCAGGGTTTAGCTGAGGTGTTGGGGCCGGGTTGGACTCCATGATCCTGGAGGTCTCTTCCAACCTGGTCATTCTGTGCGTTCTGTGAATTCTGTGAAAATTCTTTCAGGGGTAACCATGGCTCCTCTCACCAGCCTTCCCTCTAGCTCACAGAAGTGCCTGTAAACCCCTTCCACAGTGCTGAGATCCACGCTGGTGACAGCACACACAGTTCTGCTCCCATCTTGCCCTGCAGCCTAAGGGAATGTTTTTTGCTGTGCCCTGCAGAGGCTTCTACGACACCTGGAGCGGGATGGGCTGTGCACAGACCCCCCAGACGTGGTGCGGGTTCCCCCCCGAGCTGCGGCGGCGGCGCTGGACGATCGTGCTGCGGGTGCGGGCGGAGCGGGGCGCGCTGGCCTCGGCCTGGGCGCACACCCCTCCCTTCGTGGCAGAGACAAACAGTGAGTGCTGGGGACCTGCCTGCCTCCAGGGCTCTCTGGGGACAGCTGTGCTGCCTCTCTGCCTCTGCTGGGCTCTGCTGGGACAGTGCTGCCCTGAGGAGCTGGAGCAGAGGCCACATGGGCTGAGAGGAATAGAGGGGGTGTTTATTGAGGGGCCTTTTGAGGCTGGCAGGGGGAATGACTCATTTCTAAATGCAAAATAACCAGTGTGCAGTCATGGGATCCCAGACTGGGCTGGAGGGACCTTAAATCCCACCCAGTGCCACCCTGCCATGGCAGGGACACCTCCCACTGTCCCAGGCTGCTCCCAGCCCCAGTGTCCAGCCTGGCCTTGGGCACTGCCAGGGATCCAGGGCAGTACCAGAGCCACAGTCCTGGCTCTGCCCAGATGGCTCCAAGATGGAAGCAAAACAGGACTGGGTCATGAGATCTCACATTTTTATAAGTTTTAGTCCATTTGCATACAGGAGTTAACTGTCTAATTAATAGCTTCAAATGATGAAGTCTCATCCTCCTTGCTTGCTTGCCCGCCCCCCTCTTTTCACATTGTTTGTGCTTTGGGCCTGGAGTTTGAAGAGATTGTCCTTGAATCTCCAGCTAGAACAGGATTGTTTTGTCTTCTCCACCCTGTGAGAAGATCCCAGTAACACTTAATATAAAGCTAAAAGCTGCACACCAAAGCAGAACAGAGAAACCTAAACCCCAAGGTATCAAGGGGATTGAGCTGTTATTGCCCACAAAGGCTCCGAGGCTCCCCAGGGTCTGGTTCTGCTCTGCTCTCTCAGTTGTCACCAGAGAAACCCCTGAGCCTCCTGGGGTGGTTGAGCCTTGAAAGAGCCACAGTGTTCTTCTGCTGGAGGATTTTCCATGTTCTCATTTCCCTACTCAGCTCTGCCCACACACACACACCACAAACTCTCGGGTTTGTGTCAGTCTGAGGCTAAACCACCTCTTTTTGCTGGACAGATCCCTTTTCTGATAAACATAAAGTGTCCTGATAAATAAAAATTGTCATGAAAAATTGTCCTGATAAGTATAAATGGTTCAGATAAATATAAATTGTTCAGAGAAATACAAATTGTTTACAGTACAGTGTAGAAGTGTCAAGGCCACACTTTGAATCACAAAAGGTTTGTGTTGGAAGGACCTTAAAGCCCACCCAGTGCCACCCCTGCCATGGCAGTGACACCTCCCACTGTCCCAGGATGCTCCCAGCCCAATGTCCAGCCTGGCCCTGGGCACTGCCAGGGATCCAGGGGCAGCCACAACCCCTCTGGTGTGAGAGTGTGGTGCTGCTGTTCTAAGAACTGCTCTTTGCCTTGCTGTGCTTGGTTTTTAGATTAGGAAAAAAAGTCAATGTTCAGGTTAAAAAGTACCTTTGAAATGGGAGCTAAGCAGGGGAAGGGATTTATGGGCTCTCCAGTTCCTGATCTCCCAGCCTTGCTGAGGGGCAGTCACAGCCCAGGCCCCAGAGTCTGATGCTTGCCCTGGTTCTAAATCTGGATTTTCTCTGGCAGCAGAGCCAGGAAATGCCTGAATCCTGCATTGAGCTCTGACATATCCCAGCCTGTGGGGCAGGACTGGGAGTGTCCCTCAGGAGGCTGATGGGAGTGTGGGACAAAGCAGAGGCTTGGGGGGGAGAGGAGGAACCTTCTGGGGTCATTCTTGTGTCACTGCCCTGGAGATCAGTTCCAAAAAACCAAATCCATGGCTCCTCCTTCAGTGTCTGGATCAGAGGCACTGGATTTGAGGCACAATGAGGAGCTGGTGCATGCAAGGAGTGATTTTTGCTGTTAATGAGAACTTCTGACAGCACCCTGTTGGTATTTTCATGTTTACATCTTGGAGCACTGAAGGTCACCATGCTTATCCTAATGGACACGTGGAGACATCAAAGCAAGGAGAGGAAAACTCATTATTCCTCTTCCCATCTAGGGCCCAAACAGTGGGGTTTTGGGGGACATGGAAGGTGTGGCAGGCTGATCAAAGGAAAAGAAAAATAATGACTTTATGGCCAGTAACTGCAGATAAACTGAGACACTTTAGAGCATCAACTATTGTTAATATTTACTGAATTTCCAGGGAAAATGTAAATGCATAAAGTGGGTTAGGAAATGCTTGTCCTTCCCTGAGCAAAAGCTGTCAATATTTGGGGTCTTTGCTNCTCCATGGGCTGGGAGGGCTTTTCCAGCCCCAGGGATTTGGGGATTCTGTGGAGCTGGAGGCAGCTGTGCCCCCCAGGCTTTCCCTGCTCTCTCTGTTTGTTTTCAGCCACTCTGGGCCCCCCCAGGGTGAACAATGTCAATGCCAGCCCTGACTCTCTGCTCGTCAGTGTCAGCCCCCCCTTCACCCCTGAGCCTGGGGACATCCTCCAGTACCTCGTGTCCTACTGGGAGAACACCACCAGTCCCACAGAAAAAGTAAGGATCCTCTCAGATTTGTTCTTGGTTCCTGGGGACTGAGGGCTGGGAGTCAGTGTCCCCTGGCAGGACAGCAGTGGGGACAGAAATCAGTGTGTGTTGTGTCCAGCAGGGTCACCACGGGGGCTGTGGGGAAAAGGGTTCTGGCCTTGGGTTGCTGCACTTCCAAACTTGGGAACTTCCTTGCTCTGTTTGGAAAGGGATTAAATCCCTCTGCACATCTGGGGACAGAACTGGTGCCAAAGGTGACTTCTGATCCCACAGTTTCCTCAGGCAGTTTGGGAAGCTCTGGGAAGTCCCTCCTNCAGCAGCTCTGCTGTGCTGGCTGAGCCCGGGCTCAGGCTCCCAGCAGCACATCCTGGGCTGTGCTCTTGGGGAGGGCAGGCTTGTGATGGTCTCTGTGACCCCACAGAGCTGCTGGGACAGCAGACACTAGAGCTGGGCTGGGCTGAGCTGAGCTGGGCTGAGCTGGGCTGGGCTGGGCTGAGCTGGGCCTGCTCATCCTGAGGCTCAGAGGTTCTGGGACCATCGTGTGCTCCTGCTGCTCCTGGGGCCCTGGGAATTGTGTTTGGGCAGACCAGAGGGAGGGGAGGTGTTAAGTCAGGCTTAAAAAAAAAAATTAAAAAAGAGGAAGCTTCCAAATGACATCAATCTGAAGTCAAACATTTAAAAAATAGAAGTGAAAAAAAATTATTTACAACCCCCTTCTTCTTCAAAGTCCTTGGTAAATCATCTCCACTTCCTTCCTGCCTTGCAGCACTGTGTGTTTTTCTCACACACAGAACACCTTCAGCTGAGAGCCAGGAAAGGAGTCACTGTGGTTTCATTTTCCCCTCCATTTCTCTGTGTTTTGCTCCCTGCCTGAGCTGCTGCAGAAGCTGCATCAAAACTCCCAGAAAAACTGAAATATCCCACTGTTTCTGTTGTTTGGGAAAGCTGAGTGAGAAAAAAATAAAAATTGGGCTTCTTGAATGAGAAGATTGAAAGGGGGGAGGGATATTTGTGTTGAAAACTGCTCTGGTTTTTACAGTAACTCCTTTTTTGTTGTGTTGTCTTTCCAACAGAAGCTAAGTGAAAGCAATACACTATTCCACATTGGAAATCTAAAGGAGTCAACACTTTATTGCTTCAGCATTCAAGTGCAGTTGAAGATCTACTCAGGGCACTTCTTAGAAGGGCAGCCAAGTGCCCCAGAGTGTCACAGAACTGCCCTCAGTGGTATGGAATGGGAATGGGGCTTTGTGTGGAGTGGGGAGGGGTGGAACACGAGTCCTGGATCACCTGAACACAGTTTGTCACACCCAGTTTGTCAGGAATGCCAGAGCACCGTGGGGACTTCACCCTTGGCAGTAGAGGCAAAAGGATCGGGAATTTTCAGCCAGGGATGGAGGGTCTGTGTGGTGCCTTCTCCTTTTCCCTCCTAATCCTGCTGTAAAATGGGATAATGGAGTTAATCCCAGGGCTGGAGCCCCTCTGGAGCCAGGCTGGGAGAGCTGGGGGTGCTCACCTGGAGAGGAGAAGCTCCAGGGAGAGCTCAGAGCCCCTGCCAGGGCCTGGAGGGGCTCCAGGAGAGCTGCAGAGGGACTGGGGACAAGGCATGGAGGGACAGGACCCAGGGAATGGCTCCCAGTGCCAGAGGGCAGGGCTGGATGGGATCTTGGGAATCAGGAATTGTTCCCTGGCAGGGTGGGCAGGCCCTGGCACAGGGTGCCCAGAGCAGCTGGGGCTGCCCCTGGATCCCTGGCAGTGCCCGAGGCCAGGTTGGACACTGGGGCTGGGAGCAGCCTGGCACAGTGGGAGGTGTCCCTGCCATGGATCTGGATGGGCTTTAAGGTCCCTCCCAACCCAAACCATTCCATGATTCCAAAAACATGAACCTGCCATATGTATTTGGATTTTTTTTCCCTTCTCTTCCAGAGGCAACCCAGGTTGGGTACATCATCCTCCTGTTCATCGTGGGGTTGGTGGTTGTAAATCTGGTGGCAGCTGCTTTGCTGTTCCTATGGAAACACCACCAAAAAATCAAACACTGGGCTCAGCCACCTCTGCAAATCCCATCCCACTTCAAGGAGGTAGGTGGGGACCTGTGGGGTTTCTCCTGTAGCAGAGAAACTCGGGGGAACATCCCCAGAAGCAGCTGCTGCTGAACAGAAATAGAGATAAACAAGTGATGTCTCAAAATGTGCCTTTTCTGGCTGTCATCTCCCACTCCTTTCCTGTTTTGCTGAGCTGGAGGCTCCTTCCTGTGCCCTGGCTGGGCTTTCCTGGAAAACCCAAGCCTGACTGATGCTGGTTCCTGTTCCTCCTCCTCTGCTGCTCTGGGGCTCCTGGGGCCAGAGAGGTTTTGTGAAACAAGGGCTGGAGCAGGTCTGAGCAGGGACAGATCAGCAACAGCAAGCCCAGATTATTTCACATTTTTCACATTGTTTTGGCACCTCAGGATGATCTCAAGGAGATGTTCCTGGGCATTTCCTCTTTTGTTTTTATTTTTTTAGCAGGACTCAGATGAAAAGCTCACCCTGGGGCATTTTCCTGCAGGCAGCTCAGACATTTCTGGGCTAACCCACGTGGTCTCAGTCCTGCTCTTCTTCCTCTCTTATCCTTGCACAAGGAGCAGCCCTCAGGCAGAGCTTGCATGTAAAAGTTTTTATTCTGGGTTTTTAAAGCCTTTATTTGTGTGCAGCTCGTGGAGGTGAATATTTTGTCTCTGCCAGAGCCCTGTGGCACTCCTGTGGCTCTGGAAGAGAATTCCCAGCTTTTTGTGGCCATGGGGTGAAGGAACCAGAGTGAAACATTTTCTGTTTCTGTGCTGCCTCAGCTGCCATTTCACAGGGGCCACTTGTCAAGGGAAGTGCATCTCATTCAGGGGAGAAAATCCATGTGCAGTGTGTTAAAATGGCAAAAAAATCCTTGTGCAGGGTATGAAAAGAATGAAAAAAACTCCTTGTACAATGATTAAAATAATAAAAAAATAAATTCCTGTAATTATACTACAATTGTAAAAAATCCTTGTGCAGGGTATGAAAAGAATGAAAAAAACTCCTTGTACAATGATTAAAAGAGTAATAAAAAAAAATCTCTGTAATTATATTAAAATAGTAAAATATCGTTGTGCAGGGTAGTAAATAATGAAAAAAAAATCCTTGTACAATGATTAAAAGAGTAATCAAAAAATCCCTGTAATTGTATTAAAATAGGATTTTTTACTATTAAAATTATTGAAAATCCTTGTGCAGAGTATGAAAATAATGAAAAAATCCTTGTACAATGATTAAAAGAGTAATCAAAAAATCCCTGTAATTATATTAAAATAGGATTTTTTACTATTAAAATTATTAAAAATCCTTGTGCAGGGTATGAAAAGAATGAAAAAAATCCTTGTACAATGATTAAAATAGTAAAAAAATTAATTCCTGTAATTATATTAAAATAGTAAAATATCCTTGTACAGGGTAGTAAATAATGAAAAAAAAAATCCTTGCACAATGATTAATCAAAAA
>VXBC01012668.1:6900-22428 GCA_013399945.1 Ploceus nigricollis | reverse complement strand
TCCTTGTACAATGATTAAAAGAGTAATCAAAAAATCCCTGTAATTGTATTAAAATAGGATTTTTTACTATTAAAATTATTGAAAATCCTTGTGCAGAGTATGAAAATAATGAAAAAATCCTTGTACAATGATTAAAAGAGTAATCAAAAAATCCCTGTAATTATATTAAAATAGGATTTTTTACTATTAAAATTATTAAAAATCCTTGTGCAGGGTATGAAAAGAATGAAAAAAATCCTTGTACAATGATTAAAATAGTAAAAAAATTAATCTCTGTAATTATATTAAAATAGTAAAATATCCTTGTGCAGGGTATGAAAATAATGAAAAAAATCCGTGTACAATGATTAAAATAGTAAAAAAATATCCCTGTAATTATATTAAAATAGTAAAAAATCCTTATGCAGGGTATGAAAATCGTAAAAAAAAAAATCCTTGTACAGAGTATTCAAACAGTAAAAAAATTGTGTAGGATATTAAAATAATTAAAAACTCTTTGTAGAAGATATTAAAATAATAAATAATTGTGCAGGGTATTAAGAGTAAAAAATCCCTGTAATTATATAAAAATAGTAAAATATCCTTGTACAGGGTATTAAAATAGTAAAAAATCCTATTTTAATATAATTACAGGGATTTTTTGATTACTCTTTTAATCATTGTACAAGGATTTTTTTATTTTACGATTTTCATACCCTGCATAAGGATTTTTTACTATTAAAATTATTGAAAATCCTTGTGCAGGGTATTAAAACAGTAAAAAATTGTGTAGGGTATTAAAATAATTAAAAACTCCTTGTACAAGGTATTAAAATAATTAAAAATTAATTGTGCAGAGTATTAAAACAGTAAAAAAATCCTTGTAAGTATGTTAAAATAGTAAAATATCCTTATACAGAGTATTAAAATAATAATAACTTAAAAATCCTTGTACAGGATATGAAAATAGTAAAAAAAAATTTGTATAGAGTATTTATATAGTAAAAAAAATCCTTTGTACAGGGTATTAATAATAATAAAATAATCCTTGTACAGGGTATTAAAATAATAATAATAAAAAAATCCTTTTAGAGGGTAATAAAATAGTAAGAAAGTCCTTGTATATGGTATTAAAATAGTTAAAAAATAATTGTTCTGGGTTTTAAAATAATTTTTAAAATAACTGTACAGGGTCTTAGTAATAAAAAAATTGTTAAAATAATAATTAAAAAATAATTGTGCAGGGTATTCAGACAGTGCAGCCTGTCATGCAAAAGACCTGCAAGGACTGAGGCTCCTCCTCTGTTCTGGAGGGTGAATTTTCCAGATTAATGAGCAGCAGTGGTGGATCCCCTGCACAGCTGGGGCCTGGCATGGGCAGGACAGAGAGGAAAGGAAGGAAAAGAAGGGAGCTGGCAGTGTTTAAAATGTGGATTAATAAAAGGGATCAGCCTGGCATGGGCAGGACATAGAGGAAAAGAAGGCAGAGTGTTTAAAATGTGAATTAATAAAAGGGATCAGCCTGGCATGGGCAGGACACTGAAAGGAAAGGAAGGAAAAGAAGGGAGCTGGCAGAGTGTTTAAATGTGAATTAATAAAAGGATCAGCCTGGCATGGGCAGGACAGAGAGGAAAGGAGGGGAGCTGGCAGAGTGTTTAAAATGTGAATTAGTAAAAGGATCAGCCTGGCATGGGGCAGGACACTGAGAGGAAAAGAAGGAAAGGAAGGGAGCTGGCAGAGTGTTTAAAATGTGGATTAATAAAAGGATCAGCCTGGGTCTCTCCTGCCAGCCACGAGTGGGGGATGCTGGGGCACTGAAGGCAGCTCTGTGGGGGCTCCTGGGGGTTTGCAGGGCACTCGTGGATTGCCCTCACTGCCAGCAGGATCTGAGCCTCAGGGAGCAGGAGAGCCAAGCTGAGCTTTGCTCCTGGCTGGAATTGGCTGCAGGGGATTTCTTTGGGTTTTTGGAAAAGTGATCCCGTGGCTCATTGGCCTTGCTGTGGCTGCAGAGAAAGTGGTGCCTGAACTGAAACCTGATTGAATCTGTCCCACTTTCCTAGAGCTGCTGGCTTTGACTGGCAGCCTTTGTTTGATTTATTCCCTGGGAAAGCTGCTGGTTGGTTTAGAGGGAAGGGGAGCACAGGGGGCTGCTGGTGACAGGAGGAGCTGCAGCTCCCACTGGCCTGGCACTGCTCAGAGCAGCACCTGGGGCCCCACTTGCTGCAGCTGCTGCATTCCTGCAGCTGAGCATCTCCCAGCTGGAAGTGGTTTGTTCCTACCTCAAAGGGATTTGAACTGACATGGAAAGATTGGCCAAAATTTATTAAAATAACCCCAAACAGCCAACGAGGCACTGCAGCTGCTCTAACGCACTTGAAGGGATATTGGAGGGATAATTTATTTCTTTTCCCCACAGAAATTAAGGTTTTTTAGCATTCTCCTTCTTTAGAGTAGTTTCAAGGAAGCCCAGGGTGGGATGTCCAGGTAGCAGCTCCTGCTGTGGATTCTGGGCTGGAACAATTTGTTGGCCCTGGGTTTCTAACAGGACCTGACCTGGTGGTTTGTGGTTTTTTCCAGTTCCTGGGGGACCCTGGCTTGGCTGACCTGGAGGAGCTGTACAGTCCTGCTGAGGAGGAGCCCCAGGCTCTTGTGCTTGGAGAAGGAAGTGGCCAGGAGGATGAGGATCCTTCACCCAGCACCTCCAGGGACAGGGCAGCCACTGAAGGGCCACCCAGTGAGTGTCACCTGCCCCAGCACTGTCCAGAGGCTGCTCCCGTGGTGAGGCTGCTGGAGTGAGAGTCCTGAACACAGAGCCTGGGATCACAGGAGAATCCTGAACACAGAGCCTGGGATCACAGGAGAATCCTGAACACAGAGCCTGGGATCACAGGACAATCCTGAACACAGAGCCTGGGATCACAGGACAATCCTGAACACAGCCTGGGATCACAGGACAATCCTGAACACAGAGCCTGGGATCACAGGAGAATCCTGAACACAGAGCCTGGGATCACAGGAGAATCCTGAACACAGAGCCGGGGATCACAGGACCATCCCTGGGCTCACAGGACCTCCCTGGTTTCACAGGACAATGCTGAACATGAATCCTAGGATTACAGGAGAATCCTGAACATGAATCCTGGTTTCACAGGACCTCCCTGGTTTCACAGGCCCTCCCTAGGATCACAGGACCATCCCTGGGATCACAGAACAGTCCCCTGGGCTCACAGGACCTCCCTGGTTTCTCAGGACCATCCTGAACACAGACCCTGATGCTCCAGGGGTCTCTGCCCAGCCCCCAGCTCCTCGCTCTGCCCAAAGCACTGGGAAGAGGGAAGGTGGCAGGGGAAGGAAAGGAACACTAAACTGCCTGAAGAAGGTGGATAAAAGGGGTGAATCCCACCCCAGCTTGGAGGAATAACTGCACTTTATTGGTGTGGGATAACTGGGATTTTTCAGTCAGTGAAGAGCTGCACTGTGAATTCCATTTACACGTTTTTTCTGGTTTGTTTCTGTTGGCAATAATACTCCCATTATACCCACCCCAGTCTGCTTTTCTGATTCATTTTAAGTGCAGGACAAACTAAACAGAAATTTGTGGGTATTTTCCTCAGGATGAACCTGTGCCAAGAGCCCCTCCCAGAGAGCTCTGCTCTTATCTGCCTCCCCCCACCCTCCTGGAAGCATTAATCTGCTGCTGCAGCCAGGCCAGGGCCCTGCACACCACAAAGGACCTGAAAGGAATTTTGCTCTGAGTTTTTCCAGCCTGTATCAGTCACTGGCAGACACTAAAACCTCTTGCTGAGCACCAGCAGAAGTTACTGAGAGTTCTGGTTTGAGTGCCTCAAAGCAGAAGAGCCCAAGTTAAACCCCACATCACCCCCTGTGGGGTCTGGAGTGTCCAATAAAGCACAAAGAACAAGTGAACCTCTTCTGTACTAAAAAAATTGGGGTTATTTGATTTTTTTTCCCCTGGGTTTGACACAAATTGTTTAAAAAAACAACAAAAAATGTGGGGTTTTTTTGCAAGTGCCTGGTTGGAGGGCCCTGGCAGAGCTGAGGTGCCACTGCCCCAGCATTTCCAGAACAGCCCAGGCCAGCAGCTGCCAAAAGCTTCAGCAGGTGTTTCCCTGCAGAACAGATCTAATCCCTTGGGATTAGCTGACAAGGGAGCTCAGGGAAGCCTGACTCATGTAGGAATTGCCAGGTGAGCACCAGGGCTGCTTTAATCACCCACGCTCTGAGGCTGGGCTGGGAACAAAGAGGGAACCACAGCTCACAAAAAGGAACCACCAGACTCAGCCAGAGGACAGAAATAAGGTTAAAAGCCCCTGAGAATATCTGTGGGTATTCCTGAATAAACCCTGCACTGTCAGGTCAGGGAGTGTGGTGTTAAATATTCTTACACAAACAAAAAGCATTTAGTGGGAGTGACTCCAGGGTTGCTGTCACTGAGCCCTCCCTGTCCCCTTGATTTGTGAGGTGTAAAAGTGCCCTCTGGCACTGGGAGCCATTCCCTGGGTCCTGTCCCTCCAGGCCTTGTCCCCAGTCCCTCTGCAGCTCTCCTGGAGCCCCTTCAGGCCCTGCCAGGGGCTCTGAGCTCTCCCTGGAGCTTCTCCTCTCCAGGTGAGCACCCCCAGCTCTCCCAGCCTGGCTTGCAGGTTCAAGTTGCAAGTCCAGGCACAAGCTCCTGGCACTGGGAGTAGTCCCAGGGATTAATTCCAGGCCATGCTCCCTCCTGACTTCCTAAAGAACCCAACAAACATTCCCAAGCTCCTGGGCAAGCACCCTGACAGGCCTGGACCAAAGCCTGCCTTTCCTGTGTGGTGCAGGCCTTGTGCAAAGGTGAGTTGCTGTACAGAATTCACTATTTTGGGCACCTGAGTTCACTTTTATTGCAGCTTTCTGGAATTCCAAGCAGTGAGCACCTGTGGGATGGGCTTGCTGCAGCCAGGGCACAGGGGCAACTCCAAACTGGCCCCAGCTCCTGCCCCTGCAGCAGTTCCCACCCAGAGCAGGTGCCAAACACTTCCCAGGCCCCAGCACAGCATTTCCACTCAGCTCCTGACACCACTGAGGCAGCAGCTGGGATAGGGGGAAGCTGTAAAAGCCTTGGGAGCCAGGGGAGAGGCAAATGCTGTCAAAACCACAGAGAACTCATGAGAAGGACTCACCCCAGCAAATGGAGCTGCAGGGACACTCCAGGGATATCAAACATCCTCACTTTCTGTTTTACTCCACTGAGATGAAACTGGATTTCAATAATGGAAACAGCCATGAAATGTAAGAGATAAATAAATGCATTTTAACTGGGGCAATAGCAGCCCTAAAGCTGGCTGTGAGTCACTCCTAGAATGTATTGCAACTTGAAATCATTACAAGGTTGGACTGAGCAATAAATCCATCCATATCCCACTTCCTTTTAAGCAGAGAGGGAACAGGTCAGGAAAACTCATTTCTCAGCAAACAGCTTCCCCTGGAGACAGTGACACTTGCCCAGGCAGCAAGACATTGCTCTGACTCATTTATTCTTTATATCAAGTACAACTGGCATCAGTTTGTTGGAGTTTTTTTATTCTAATATCAGGAAATACATTAAATACCAACTGGTATCTCTTACACTGAGCAGCATGAAATTAATTCCAAGGACTGTGGTGCCAGCAAATGTCCTTTGTGCCAGAGCCATCACAAGTCAGGAATACTTTGCTTTGCCATGCACAACCTGCTGAGTGTAGGGACTTGCTTAAAAACCCATAACCTTTTACCAAAAGAAGAAGAAGGAAAAAAAATCTACTTTATATTTACCTGAACAATAATATAAAATGTTTAAAATCAGCTCTTATCCCAGCAGGGCCCCTGCTCTGGGATGGGCTCTGTCCTGGTTGCTCACTAACTGTTCACTGAGGCCTGGACACGGGTGGAGCTTTGGAGGAGGAAGCTGATGGAGCTGAAGGAGAAAGCTTGGAGCTTGCAGCAGGAAAGCCTGGCAGCCTGAATTCCCTTTGAAATGATAGGTACTGTCCTATGTACATATTCACAAGTGTGTCCTGGCAGAGGAGGAGCTTTGGACAGAGCCTGGAATTGTCTCAGTTCCACCAGTCTGGGAAGCAAACCAAGGACAAAGGACTGTGAATTATCTACAGACAAGAACCACATGGCAGCTATGGGCCAAGCCAGCAGGGAGCTCAGCCCCACAGCTCTTCTGTTCTCCCAAACTTGTAGATCAGGGTGCTGAGGGGAAAAAATAGAAAAGAAATAAAAATCAGACCACACATAGGGTAATTTTAACAGTATCCTTAAATCTTACCCTGTGCAAATCAACAGCCCAGCCCTGGGCTTTTAGATCAGGATTTGGGCTTGGTGTTTATATTTGGTTTCCTGTGCATGGCTGGAACAGTGGGAGCCAGCTGAAGCTCAAACAGAAAAACACCCACTTTCACAGCCCCTCTGAAGAGAAAGCCTGGGATTGATGAAATTCAAGGAGTCCAGAGTAGCAAGTCTCACTCTGCCACCTGGGAATCAGCTCAACAGGATGTGCTGGGATAAAACCTAAACAATTCCAATTTTATGAACAAATCAGGAAGAGTATTAAGCCTGTGGTAGAGAATCAGATCCATATCACAATTTGATTTCCAAAATGCCACATGTTGTGCCTGCCCTGTGCCTGGCAGTGTCCCAGGCCAGGCTGGACAGGGTTTGGAGCCACCTGGGATAGGGGAAGGTGTCCCTGCCCAGGTGGGACTGGATGGGATTTAAGGTCCCTTCTAACCCAAACCTTCTGGGATTCTAAATAAGACTAAAAACTCCAGGCACAAAATCTGCCCTCAGCAGTTTCCCTTTTCAATCCCAGAGGGGATTTAGGAGCTGCTGTTTCCTGCAGGAATATCCCTCATTTCCCAGAGCCCATCCATCCAGGTCACTGCAGAGCATCTGGTGTGGGGCTGGAAGGCAAAGGATCAGCCAGGAATTGAAAGAAGAAGGGAGGTGAGATGAAACTTTCAGTGACTGATCTTGGAACTGACACTGTTTAACACTTTCGGTGCCTTTTAGTAATAAAATCCGTGGATTGCAAAATGCATTCCACAGCTAAAAGGAGTTATTAGAGACTCCAAATCAATTTTCAACTGTTACATGATAGATTTAACAACATTATTTGAAATAAATCCAGTGTGTTGTTACAAAACACACCAGCATGTTCTTACAAAAAGGAATTCTCACTCTTTGTAACTGCAAGCTCAGCCAGGGAAAGGAAATACAGGGAATATCAAGCACCAGAGAGCTGAGCCATTGGTGTGAAATAACCTGGAAAAGGGGAATGGAATCCCCCAGCTGGCTCTGCTGGGAGGGCAGCCAAGGGATTGCAGGACAGAGGTGAATGATTGCCATTTCCAAAGACACTGGCAATCCCTCATGCAGAAAACTCTGTGCATCCCTGGCCACCCACATTCCAGAGCTGCACATCCAGCAGGAGCAGAGACAGCTGGACCAACAGGAGTGGGAGGGAGCAAAGAGCCTGGGCAGGGGCAAATCAAACCTAGTTTCTCAGCTCTGCAGCAAAGGGAGTAGAAAACAGAGCTGCTTTTCCAGGACTATCAATGTATGGAAGCAGGAAAGTCCCTTTGGAAAGAGGGGAATTTGCCCAGGTAACTTACCTGAAAAATATTAATGCATTCTGGAAAAACACTGCTAATCCAGGGTACACATTAGTGTCTGCAGAGGAGGAACAGAGGAAACACTCAGTTCTTTGGTTCTGGCAAGTGGATTTAACAGGATATTCCAGCTGCTGGGAGCTGGGTTTACTAGGATATTCCAGCTGCTGGGAGCTGGGTTTAACAGGATATTCATTACTGGGAGCTGGGTTTAACAGGATATTCCAGCTGCTGGGAGCTGGGTTTAACAGAGACTGGGTTTAACAGGATATTCCAGTTACTGGGAGCTGGGTTTAACAGGATAATTCACCTACTAGGAGCTGGGTTTAACAGGATACTCCAGCTGCTGGGAGCTGGGTTTAACAGAGACTGGGTTTAACAGGATATTCCAGCGTCAATCTCAGACTAAAACCTGGATGGTGTGGCTCGGATTTTCCAGAGACCACAGGCTTCCATCCCTGTGGATTTCCTGCCAAAAGCTGGCAAGAAAAGCACTTTCCTAGAGGAGCAAATAGCCAAACTTACTCTGTGTGACATATGCTCCAAAGAGAATCCACATGGAAGCAATGAGTGAGCCAAACATCAACATGAAGCCGATGAAGAGCCAGATCCGAGCCCCTGCAGGGAAGAGTGAAATGTGGATTTTTGTCCACAGGGACAGGCAATCCAGCTGCTCCTCTGGGAGGATGGAACACGTGATCTCACTAAAGGCACAAATGGAAAGGGTTAAACCCAAGGATCAAGCACAAAATCCACCTGCTCAGTCATTGGGAAGGAAAGATATTCCTGTGCTAAAGTTCTCTGGAGCTGGAACATGAATGACACACAAAAAAGCACCACAGGCCACTTCAAATAGCAGCAAATCCCTCCAAATTTACAAATCCCATGGAAAAGGCTGCTGGGATCCACATGGGAAATGGAATTATGAATGGAAGCATAGAGGACAGCAGGTGCAGGGACACCCACAGCAGTGACACAGGGGAAATGGAAATGTTTGTGACACATCCCTAGGGAATGCCTGCTCCAGAGCCACCCCCAGGCAGGAACTGATTTCTCCCAGCAGCTATCCAGGATTTGCAGGGAAAGTTTAGGAAGCCAAGACATCCAGAAATTGAATTTCACCAAGTTCCCTTTCTAACAAAGCCAGCACTTATCTCCAAGGGTTAATTCTGTAAAGAAACTAATTCACAGAAGTTCTCTCCTACTCCTTATCTCCTGATTATTTCTTTCACCACCACTTGGAAAAACCCCAGCAGGTAAATGATCAGTCCTTCACCTGAGCAGGATCTGGAGAGTTAATTTACCTGTTCTTCCTAAGCATCCATCACTGTAGCTGTCTCCTCTCACCTGTGCATTTGATACAGCATTTATCCTGGGGGCAAAAAAAGGAGATACACTTCAGATTACAGAAAATCAATGTAGAGTTCTAAGTAAAACCCCAGTTGGTTTTTTGGTTTTTTTTTTTTTTTAAGATGTGACAAATTCTGGGAAAATTCCCTGGCATTCTGTGTAGTCACAAATCCCAAATAATCCCTTTTTCTTGCCAATACTGAATGATTCAACAGAAGTTGTTACTTTTATTTACATCTCCATGACAAGAGCCAGGCTATTGTTACCCCTCCCGTTTGAGGAAGTTTTGGGCAAGGAACAGCTGTAAAAATTGTAAAAACTGAGGGAAATGCAGCCAATTGTTTCATATTGAGGTAAGTATTGCATTCTCCATCCCTGGCAGTGCCCAAGGCCAGGCTGGACAGGGCTGGGAGCAGCCTGGGACAGTGGGAGGTGTCCCTGCCATGGCAGGGGTGGCACTGGGTGGGCTCTGAGGTCCCTGCCAACCCAACCCATTCCCTGATTTATCCATGCTGGACACACTGTCACTAAGGCTGGTTGAGTTTCTGGTGGCTGTGTGATGAGTCCCTGTCCCCCACACTCACATGAAGAAGGCCAGCGTGGAGAAGACCCCGCAGGTGTGGAAGGCGTGGTTCAGCTGCTCCGGCTTGGGATAGACCACGGCAGCGTCGATCATGATCCACCAGCCTGTGAAAAACTGGGCACAGACACAGGGGGTGAGCCTGGGGGCACATTCCAGCCAGGGAAAGCAGGCCAGTGCTCTGGACAGCACTGCCTGAACTGGCTTCTAACAAGCACCAATTCTCTGGATAGTGATTTAAATGTGTTGGATGGGCAATGCCTGCACAAACCCCAACGTTCCTGTTTTCAGAGGAGTGTTTGGGAATCAGCCACACTTTCTGTTCAAATTAAGGAGTGGGGTATAGATAAATTTATGCCCAGAGCAGCTGGGGCTGCCCCTGGATCCTTGGCAGTGTCCAACGCCAGGCTGGACACTGGGGCTTGGAGCAGCCTGGGACAGTGGAGGTGTCCCTGCCCATGGATGGGCTTTCAGGTCCCTCCGAACCCAAACCCTTCTGGGATTCTATGAAATTCCCTGTGCAGTTTCTGTGAAATTCCCTGTTCCTTGCTCCCCTTAAGAACAAGAATCCAGACTCTAAACACACATCAGATGGAGATGGTGCAGAACAGAGCAGTTCTAACAGATCCAATTCTGCAGGAAATCCACAAGGAATTTCTTCTCAAGAAGAGAGAGCAGAAATGGCTCATGATCAGCAGCGTCACAGGACTTGTGAAAACACTGCTGACAACCCCACAGTGACCCCTGGGAGGAACAGACTGGATTTGGGGAAGTTAAAAGGGAGAACTGGCAGAACCTGAGGCACAAGTGTGACTGTTTGTGGCTCACCAGCACCCCGGCCACGATGGAGGCGACGGCGTTGCGGCGCTCGCTCCAGTCGATGCACTCGCACTCTGGCCAGCGGAAATTGTCCAGGAACCCTGCCATGGCCACAGCTCACAGTGCTCTGGCCACGGCTCACACTGCCCTGGCCACAGCTCACAGTGCCCTGGCCACGGCTCACAGTGCCCTGGCCACGGCTCTTGCTGCCCTGGCCACGGCTCACAGTGCCCTGGCCACGGCTTACACTGCCCTGGCCACGGCTTACGCTGCCCTGGCCACGGCTCACACTGCTCTGGCCACAGCTCACGCTGCTCCGGCCACGGCTCACACTGCTCTGGCCACGGCTCACACTGCCCTGGCCACAGCTCTCGCTGCCCTGGCCACGGCTCACACTGCTCTGGCCACAGCTCACGCTGCTCCGGCCACGGCTCACACTGCTCTGGCCACGGCTCACAGTGCTCTGGCCACAGCTCTCGCTGCCCTGGCCACGGCTCACACTGCTCTGGCCACAGCTCACGCTGCTCCGGCCACGGCTCTCGCTGCCCCGCTGCCCCGGCGCTCTCTCCTGGACTCTTCCATCAACAGCCGTTCCTGAGTGCCTGAAACACAGCCAAGGGTGAGGTCAGTATTGATGCCTTCAGTTTGAGCTGTCATATTTTCCAGATTCTGTACTGCATTATACAGTTATACACTGCACTGGTTTATAACTCTGAACTCCATATAAAGTGTCAGCAGTGCTCCTCGCAGCTCAGGCACACAGGACAATCCTTCTCCAGCCCCAGCCCCAGTGACACCACTGCAGCTTCAGCCCCAAAAAGTGCAAACAGCAGGGAATTGAGGAGAGCAACCTGGGAGGATGGGACTGCATCACCTGGAGCTGGAATTGTAATTAACCCCAATATGGAAATGGACCAGAACTTATAAAAGTGTGAGAACTCGTGACTCTGAGTCCCTCTTGGGTGGAGCCCTGGCTGGGCTCTTGTGCTGCCCAAATGTATCCTGTGAAGGCCTTTTAATAAATCCCTACTTTATTCCGTTAACTCTGCCCAGCCTCTGCTCCAGGCAGACTCTCAGTATCAATCAGGAACATCTCGAGATGTTGGACAGCTCTGGTGAGTTACAGTCTGGGGGTTTTTACAGAATTCAGGTTTTTATATAGAACCTTCCAGTGGAATTTACCCCATTTGCCCGTGGCAGGAGAGGGAATGAGATTGTTTTAAAGGCCTCCCAACCCAAACCATTCCATGATAAACTCTACAGATGCTGTATTGAGCTACGTTCACAAAACAACCTCCCTTACACAGAACTACAAAAGAAAATCACCACACAACCCAAAAGCTTATGGCAGAACTTGCTCCTTAAGTCATGTCAAGGAGTCTCAATTAAACACTAATTGAACCAGTCTCCAATCTAACAGATAATATGATTTAGTGCCTTCTTAACACAGAGAAAAAGAGCCCAATGAGCAAATCAAACCCTGATTCTGAGGGTAAAGAAGGTCTCGCTGCACAGAGAAAAGGTCACAGGGAACCTTAAATATGGGAAGAGGAAAACAAAGTTAATTAACTGACTCACAACTGCTTCTAACACCATCCTAATTTGGTTTAGTACTGTCAGCTTCTGCATTTCCCAACCTGCCATAATTCATTTCCAGCCATTTGTAAAGACTAACAAAAATGTCCTTCAGGACTGTGTGACAGCACAGACTGATGGAGAACATTTTCTGCTTAATAACAGCAGTGAGAAGAAGTGGAATAAAATTCACTCAATAAACAGTTTGTCTATGCTACAAACACAGGTCACCTCCTGGAACACAATCCAAAAGTTTGTCCTCCAGAAACCCACACTTGTGATGTCACTTCAAATTCCAAAGTTATTTTAATTTCTGCAGCATCTGGGCTCAGCTATCTGGTTATGCTCCTCAATAATTCCCCTCTCACCTTTCCCTGGCAGTGGTCAGATCCCTGCTCATCCCACAGCTTTCACAGGGAACTGCTCTGCTTCTACAGAAATGCAGGATCATCAGGGTGGGAAAAGCCCTTTGAGATCGTCCAGTCCCACCCAGCACCACCCCTAAACTGTGTCCCCAAGGGCCACATCCAGACTCCTCCTGAACACTCCCTGAGACAGGGACTCCAAAGCTCCCTGGGCAGCCCCTGCCAAGGCCTGAGCAGCCTTTCCATGGGCAAATTCCTGCTGCTGTGCCAGCTGAGCCTGCCCTGGCCCAGCCTGAGGCCGTTCCCTCTCCTCCTGTCCCCGTTCCCTGGGAGCAGAGCCCGACCCCCCCGGCTGTCCCCTCCTGGCAGGGACTTGTGCAGAGCCACAAGGTCCCCCCTGAGCCTCCTTTGCTCCAGGCTCAGCCCCTTCCCAGCTCCCTCAGCTGATTTACAACTGCTCCTGAAGCCCTTCCTCATTTTCCACTCTTAAATGGCTCCCCTTTCTTTGTTCCTCTTCAGAGCTGTGTCTGTGCCTCTCCTGCAGCAATTCCTGCTTCCCCTCCCAGTTCCTCACCCACCCACACTGGAACTCTCACAGTTCCTGCTGCTGTCCCCACTGTGGAGCTGAGGGGCCTTGCCTGGGAGTGGCTGCAGGGAAATAGGGAATTATGGAATGGATTGGGTTGAGAGGGACCCTAAAGCCACCCAGTGCCACCCCTGCCATGGCAGGGACACCTCCCACTGTCCCAGGCTGCTCCCAGCCCCAGTGTCCAGCCTGGCCTTGGGCACTGCCAGGGATCCAGGGGCAGCCCCAGCTGCTCTGGCACAGGGACAACCCAAAAGGGGTGGGCCACTCCTCAAAAGGTGTTCAAGAAATCCAGCTAAAATATCCTGGATTTAATATGGCAGAGGAAAGGAATGCACTGATACAGGGGAGGGGAGAGATCCTCCCAAGGGACCTCAAGGGAACATCCCTGTGGGAAAAAAGGGCCACGAGGCAAGAGTGGACGTGGGCAGCCAGAGAGGCAGAGGTGTCCTGGGCTGGGGAACAAGAGGTAGGAAAGGGATTGGGATTGTGCCCCTGTGCCTGCTCAGGTGAGAGCCCACCTGCAGAGCTGCCCCAGCCCTGGGCCCAGCACAGGGAGGAGCTGGAGCTGCTGGAGAGAGCCCAGAGGAGGCTCCAGGATGAGCAGAGGGATGGAGCAGCTCTGCTGGGAGGAAAGGCTGGCACAGCTGGCATTGTTCACCTGCACAGGAGAAGCTTTGGGCTGAGCTCAGGGTGGCCTTGCAGGGCCTGAAGGAGCCCCAGGAAACCTGGAGAGAGACAATTCCCAGGGGATGCAGGGACAGGACACAGGGAATGGCTCCCAGTGCCAGAGGGCAGGGCTGGATGGGATCTTGGGAATCAGGAATTGTTCCCTGGCAGGGTGGGCAGGGGCTGGGATGGAATTCCCAGAGCAGCTGGGGCTGCCCCTGGATCCCTGGCAGTGCCCAAGGCCAGGTTGGACACTGGGGCTGGGAGCAGCCTGGGACAGTGGGAGGTGTCCCTGCCATGGCAGGGGTGGCACTGGGTGGGCTTTGAGGTCCCTCCCTACCCAAACATTCCATGATCCATAATTCTCTGTAATTCCTTAGAGAAAGAGGAAGAAAACAATAAACTGCATTTAAAATCCCAGCCCCACTGCACAGCTGAGGCTCCACGGACAGCACGAGAGCCAGGCTGAGGTTTGTCCCCAGGAGGATCAGCAGGGACACAAGGACAGCTGCCAGCCCAGGGAGGTCCCTGCACACACACATCTGGTGGAGGCAGATGCCTTCAGCTGGAATTTCCCAGCTGGATAAAGGTGCAGGACTCACTCTCTGGTTTAAACTCTTCCACCCCCACACTTCCCAGGAGGAAACAGGTAAAGCCCTTGGCATTCCTGTCCTTCAACGCCCTTCCCTCCATCAGCCTCCTCCCCTCTCCCAAGGGCAGGCAAGAACATTCCTCACCCTGTCCAGCAAACAAAAACACATCCAGGAACAAAGTGGACACTCTGAGCAAGGGGAGCGCAAGTGGAGCTGTAAAAACCTCACCTGGCAGATGCCAGCATTGAGGGCAAACCCACTGGTCTGTTATGCAGACAGAAAACACAACAGCAGCTCCACATTTTCACCTGAAAATCAGCTTTTCTCTCCCCACATGAGCTGATTTCACTTGAACCAAATATTGAAAGCAGTTGCAAGTTTCTTCCTGCAAGTCTGCAGGAGGAAAAATGCCTTAACATGGAACATCATTGGGTTAGTAAAGAACAGAACTGCCTGTTTCCAGAGAGGAAAAGACAGAAGGAGAAAGGGAAGAAACTTAAAGGCATGAAGGATATTCAAGTTTTCCTTGAAGAAGATGTACCTTCCACAAGCAATTCATCAGAATATCCTTCAGGTCACACATTTCCCCACATGCACAGAGGATGAAAAGTACATCAGGGGTTTATGTGAACATTTCTGCCACACCCACTGTCGTTTTCCCACTTATTTCAGTAATTTCCTGCACTTTCACTTTCAGTTCTCCCTATTCCACAGCACTGGGCTCTGCTGCCTAATTTCTAAGTATTACAGAAAGACAAGAGCAAAGAAAGGAAGCTTTAAATGAATTTATACGAAAACAAGGCTGTGCGGCAAACTTATTAAAAAATTATATTAATTATATTTACATTCCTTACAAGGCCCCATCCCTGGCAGTGTCCCAGGCCAGGCTGGACACTGAGGAGCACCTGGGACAGTGGGAGGTGTCCCTGCCATGGCAGGGGTGGCACTGGGTGGGATTTGAGGTCCCTCCAACCCAACCCAGCCCAATCCATGATTTATCCCTTTACAGCAATGTGCTGCTCAGCCCCAAACTGCGCGCAGCGGGGGCTCTTTAAGAGAGCTATTAAACTTTGAGGACTTGAGGAGGCAGGGGGAAAAAAAAAATCTCGATTTCGCAATTCTGCAGAGGCCGGTTTTGACTCCANCCCGGCCCGGCCCGGCGCGGCGCGGCCGCACGTACCCGCTCCCGGGCGAGACGCTTCCGCCTGAGGGCACCGAGCCCCCTGACTGACGCGCCCTCTGGCCAATCACAACCGAGCGCTGCGCGTCAGGCAGGGGCCGGGGAAGGACAGAGCATCGTCATTGGTCGATGCGGCGCCACACGCCACAAGCACCGCCCCTTTCGGCTCCGGCGGGGGGGGGA
>VXBC01012666.1:0-28555 GCA_013399945.1 Ploceus nigricollis | reverse complement strand
ACCCAGCGCACGTGAAGATCGCCACCATCCCCACAAGCTCCTCTGTGCCCCAGCTCCCCCGGGGCTCTCTGTACCTGGCGGGGGCTGCACGGACTCGAGGCAGGCGTAGATGCAGCCGTTGTAGCAGCAGCGCTTGTGGCGCTCGCACTCGGCGTCGGAGCGGCAGCTGGGCACCTCGCAGGCGCGCTCCGGCAGGCTCTGCGGCGGCGGCGGGCACCGGTCGTTCTTCTGGTACTGGGAACTGTGAGAATGAAGAGGGTACTCATAATCCTTTGCAAAGAGAAGAAAAGGAAGTCAGGTTCGGCATGAGTTACGGAGCATCCCGCCGGAGGAAGTGGGACAAGGGGTTTCAAAGTGGGCTTTGAGCGTTCAGCAGAGAGGAGGGATAACTGTGCAGCTCTGTGTGATCCCCTTAGTGGAGTGCTTTGGGAAAACCAAACAAGCACTAAGTTATTGTAATTGCAATATCTCAATTTATCATGGAGATTATTGCATTGAAAATTAGGTGGGTAAAAAAAAAATCCTTTAAAGTCTTTTATGCTTGTCTGGGAAACTGAGAGAAAATATCCTCATGAAGAGGACACCAAAACACTTTGACAAGGAAGCAGTGGAAATGAGGGCAGTATATTGTTTTGGGACATGAGACTAATGTCCCTGGTAGCACCTCTCTCCTCAGTGGGCTCCTTCCATCTCCATCACCTTGTCTGGACCAGAATTTATAGGGCAGCCTTTCAAGTTTATCCATGGTGGAGCTCTGGGCTGTTAAATTAGGGACCATTCCTAAACCATGGGACATTCTGGGTGAGATCTGTGAGAGTGATGCCAGCTTAGTCCCAAAGAAAATGAGCCCATGTTGCACTGCAGTGGAAAGAAGCTGAGCTGCTCACTGCATGCTGACAGGATGAGGGAGGTGTAAAGTGCATTAAGAGGCCCAGGAACATTTGTGAGGCACCATTCAGATATTTTTCACACTGGGGATGTTTTAGCAAGAAGCCAAATCCCTCCAGCAGAGAGGTGAATCACCCCAGCCCACTCCTTTCTCACCTGTGGCTCAACCACTCCCTCACCTCTGGGCTGCAGAAAGTGCTCAGGGCACTCAGGTCTCAGATTTATTAACAACCATTTATAAGCTCTCATAAAAGCAAAAGTGGATTCTGGATTTGCACTTTTAAAAGAGATCAGCATCAAGCCAGGAGGGTGAAGTGAGTGCTGCCATGGCCTCATGAGCAGGCTGGTAAAGCCATAAATAGATAAAAACATCTGTAAATATACACTTGGCCAAATCATTGGTGTGTTACAAAATCAGTGATGAGAAACTGGGGCTGTTATTCCAAGAATAGACATGGTACAACAGTCCCCCAGGGGTTTCTAAGAAATTTCACCACCAGGCTACGGAGAAATTTGAGGTGAGATTAACATCCCTCTCTACATCCTGCTCCATCCTTATTGCTGTTACCCCCAGTGGCTCCTATGGAGCATCTGTCCTTTGACAGATCTGTCCTGTTCCCACATGGATCCTCCCAAAAGCTGGCCAAGGAGAGGCCATTGCAGGAGATGGAGTGTCAGAGAGACAGAGAGTTCCTGATGTTTTCACTAACGACAGTCTCCTGCCCTGTTCCCAATATCAATAAACAATTTCTGCTTTTTCCTTTAAAACCCTTCTGTGGCATTGTTTTCTCATGAACTGATAGGCTGTTTAAAGCACTAAAAAGGTTTGGAAAAACCAAATTTTGATGATGTTTTCCACACTGAAGGTGCAAGCTCTCATATTTGTCCATTCCTCAAAAGCTGCAAACACGCTAAATTTGAAACATGTTTTAAAATCGAAGATATTGAAAATACACTTTTCTTGGGGCTTTTTTTTTTTGGGTTGCTGGATTTTAAATAGAGAAAAATTTCATACCAGCTATAATTTTGGAATATGAGGGAGCACTGAGTGATAAATCTGTGCAGTTCCAAACACTGAACAGGTCTCCTTGTTGGAGGGAGTGTTCATCCTGGAAGGTCACAGTTTACTATTCTGTTTGAAAGGTCATCTGCAGATGGAAATGGGACCAAAATAATACTGGCAAATCATGGATACATGAAAAAACCACCAAACAATTTCTGCAGTTGCTTCACAGATGATTCAGAAACCAAGAAGCCAAAATTGCAATGAACAGCTGGCTCCATGAATGAAATTTCCGTTGGGGAACAATATAACAGTTGTAGCCAAATAACTTTGTACCTCATGACCTCCCTGCCCATTTTCTCTGGTCACCTAATGCTCCCAACTCATTGCTTTCAAAATAAGAATATTTTGCTTATTTGGTTTAATAAACCGCCTTGTTTATGTGTGCATAAAACAGGATTCCCCCCTTCCCCAAAATAACCTGGTTAAGGTCATCTCCAGGTTTGGGTTATAAGGTTTTTTAAAAGCTCTCCCAGCATTCACAGTTTGGCTCTGATTTATTATTTTTGCAGATTGTGTCGACAGTCAAAATTTCTTTAAAAATGTTTTTCAGTGCAGGAGGTAAATTTCTGTTTCCCAAGGAGACTTCTTAAATAATTTAATGACAATATCTGCCTTAGAGATAGCCAGAAACAAAGTGAGGGGAAAAGTTCAGAGTTCAGCTGAGGAACCCTGGAAGTCAACACAGATGAGGAAAAACCTGGATGGAATCACTCAGTCTCAGCCATAATTTCAATAGCAACTGAGGGATGCAGTCTACCTCCCAAAAATCCCAGATCCATTCTGTTGTTTGTGTCTGGAACTCGGCCCTGAGCTTGTGTCAAAGCACAGCTCTCTGCTAATTCATATTCTGCATGGAGCCCCTCGAGATGACACAGGAGGTTTATTTCAGCCTCCCACCACCAGCTCTGGCCCTGGCAGGTATTCCCAAACACTGGCCATAAAACAAAAAAAAAAAATACACAGTCAGAGGGAATTTTGAATCCTTCAATATTTCCATTAAAGACCTGGAAAATCACCCATCAGTGATGATCAAAGTGGCAAACATCAGACTGAAGGCAGCTTAAACAATCTGAAGGACAAGACCAAAGCAATGGGAATAATATTCTCCTGTTGTTAGCTCAGGATTTGTCATTTTGGTTCTGCTGTTTGTAGTTGGAAGAACCCTGCAGAACTGGGGTGAGCTCCAAGAAGATGCACAATAATGAGTAAAAGGCTGGAAAGCAGGAAATACAGAAAAAGGTGTGTGTGTGTGCAGGTTCCAAAGGGGAGGCTGAGGCTGCTCTGCTCACAGATTGCTCCAAGGAAATGAGGGCCAGAACTCAAAGAAGGTACCCCAGGGCTGATTTATGACAGCTGGCTGCTGGAGGGTAAATAAATTGTTGGAAGAGCATTACAGCAGCTGTGAGGAATTCTTCATTTTTGGAAAACTTTAGAAGAAGGCTGGGATTTTTCTAAAACACTTGCTGTAGCTGACAGTGGAATGAAATCCAGACTGGCCCATTTTTCCCAGCAGACATGATGGGTGTTTTATAATGAACTGAACCCACTCCCAGGTAGCTCCCTCCCTCTGCCCCTTGGGAACAGCCCCTGGAGTGTGGGGGCTGCAAACACCAGCTGCAAATCACTAAACTTGACAAGTGTCCTTCTGTAAATATGGATTTGTTTTTAGGCCCAGCTCCTGCATCCCACTGTGCCTGCCAGGATTTTCTCCTCACTGCCATCCCTCTTTCTCTCTTCTCCAGTCCCACTTGACCCCTCCTTGCCAACCAACACCCTTCCTCAGGGTGAATGAAAACCCCCTGGCCAGCTCCTCATCCTCACACCTGCCCATCATTCTACATCCAGCATTTTTCTGGATACACTCCTCCTGCTCTGAGCTTCAGATTTCCTGGGCTCAGACCACACAAAGCTGTGTCCTTTGGGCTCCCACAGGGATGTCTGTGGCCCATGTCCCATGTGGATGCACGTTGCCATAAGCACCTCCATCTGTCACCCCTCTGTCCAAGTGACTCACAAATGAGCTGCTCTGCCCCCAGACTCTGATTTTCCAACTGCAGGGAACACACAGCATTTGATAGGAAAGAAAACACCCCTCTGAGAAACCAGAGGGGCTGCCAGAACTGCCTCCTGGTGCAGGAGAGGATGGAGAGCAGATGCTTTCCCCCTGACAAAGCTTTGAGGAGGAGAGAGAAAAGCATTTTCTGCTTTCCCTGGATCAATGTTTCTGTCAATATGAGCAATTCTAGCTGAGCTTGCCAGATCAGTAGCACCTGGATTCAGGGCTGCCAGGAAAAACAGCCCTTTGAAGAAGTGCAGGTTGAAAGAAGAGGATATATCCCCAGGGGAGCTGGCTCTGCCTCAGCAGGGCTCCTTATCTGAAAATCAACATGTAAATTCCTCTTCTGCTCCTGTCCTGTATCTCTGGGTCATTCACCTCATAGCTCCTATTAAATTTGAGCTTCACATTGAAATATGGCAGAAGAACATCCATATAAATGCAGTTGCCAGTGAGTGATTTTGCAGGAAATGCAGCTCTTTGCATCACCATTTTCCAGTTAAAATGCAAACCAGAGCATACCCTAGCTAAGAGAGGCTATAATGGAGAAGATTTCTTACAAAATCCTGAGGTGCCTTTCAAATATCAGCACAATGTTCTCTGCACAGGAGACAAGACAGAATTTCAATTTGCTCATTGGGGGCAAGGGATGTGTGTCACAATTCTGAGTCATTGCATAAACATCACTCTAAAAGTCACGGGCATAAAAACATCCTTTTTGAATTAAAAGCTGCAGAAAACAGATGGAGGAATCTGCCTGTGACACCAAGGTGCTGTTTACACACATGCAGTGGTTGGAAGATGCAATCAGACCTGAGCATAAGAAAATAAACTGTTTGGGGCTTGCACGCAAGCAATTCAAGGGGCAGAAACCTTAGGGGATTAGTGCTGGTTTCTAAGGGAACTTGAATGGATCAAGTAAAAATTTCAAATTTATAACTTTTTTTTTCTATTTTAAACAGCAGGTCCAAAACTCAAACTATCAAATTATTTTCATTTTTTTTTTAATTCCCATTTCCTCCATGGCCATCTCTGACAGTGGTTTGGCCCAGACACACCAGGGCAGGACCCAGCACCATCCCCTGCACTGTTGCTGTCCCAGTTCCAGTTCCAGCACTCCTGCAAAGTGGATTTGGAGGTGGTGGCTGTGCTCAGTGCCCTGTGGAGCTGCAGGCTGCCAGGAGCAGGCACAGATGGTGGCACCGAGGGTGTGCCAGGGCGTGGGCAGCAGCTCTGCTGGCAGGGGATGTGCCAGGCACAGCCACGGGGATGGATTTCTGGGATCGCCACCTTTAGGGTGATGGGCACGCTGGTTTGGCAGTGCTGAGCTCTCTGTGCTCCGGGGATTTACAGAACCGTGGGCAATGCCACCATCCCTCCCTCCAGCACACATTTAGTTACCCCAAAAGGCAGCACAGGAGCTGGGCAATAAATCCCATTATCCCTGCTCCAAGCAATAAATCCCATTATATTCCTCCCACTAAACGTGTTCCCGGACCCGCAGGGTTTGCATGCCCCTTGTCCCCGGTCCCTTTTCCCTGGCTGCCCTGGGCAAGGGTGCCCGTGCCATCCCAAAGCTCTGTCCCCGCTCCGGGCGCGCTTCCCAAGCTTCCCCCTGCAGCAGCTAGGTGGCAAAAGTTTCGCACAGCCTGGGAAACCTTCATGAATCGCTGTGACACAGAGCCGGCCCGCCGATGCAGACACTCCTTATCCCCAAACACGTAAGGATAACTCCCCTTTTCGCGGCGAGCATCCCCCAGACCCCCCCGGCCTCACTCACATCGTATTTCTCCGTCATTTTCAGCAGAGCGCGTTTCCAGAGAGTCCTGGCACAGCCCGGCTCCGGCAGCAGCACCAGCACACACAGCGCTGCAGCGAAGATCTTTTGACAGAAACGCATCCCTGGCAGCAGCCTGGAGCCCATTTTTGTGCAGGGAGAGATGGAAGAAGGAGCCCGGGAGCTCTCGGGATCCGGGCGGCTCCGGGGCTTGGCAAGGAGGGAGGGAGGCGGGGAGGGAGGGAGAGAGAGCGAGGGCTGAGCGCTCTGAGCCGCTTTTCCCTGCGCAGCTTCTGGGAAGGGAAAAAAAAAAAAAAAAAAAAGAAAGAAAGGAAAAAAAAAGAAAAAAAGGAGCCCAGAGGCAGAAGCCGGGAGCTGCTGTTGAACTTCTTTAAGTTAGATCAGGTTCTCGGCTCACATGTTCGCACAAAGCTCACGCTCTCCTCGAGTGATGGACGGGAAGATTACTTGGAAAGATTATTTTTAGACCTTTGTTCCCAACATCTGGCATCCTCCGAGAGCCCCATTCAGAGCCGAAGCGTGGGATCAGATGACAGCTGCCGCAGGGGGAAATAAAGGTCTCGGAGGGGTGGGCTCGGCAGATTTTTGCAAACAGTTCACCCAAACTTCCCAAGAGCCTGGGCTCTCCCTTTGTGTGCTTCCCACTGTGGGTTTGCATCACGCCTTGACAAAGTGATAACTTCATCTGGAGCTTGAAGGAAATGATTTAACCACATGATAAACATCCAGGGGCTTTCATTAAACCAAGGTGACGCTGGTGTTCTGAAAACGATTTTGAAGGAGGGGAAAGACCGTTAGGAAAAAATAAATTGGGGCGTGGAGTAGGGAAGGAAGGTGGTTTGGAAAGTACATGAGCACACAGAGAAAGCAAGGAAGGGGACATGAGTCAGGCTGTGCCTGACAATGGGAGGGGTGGAAGGAGTGGACGTGGAGTTTTGGACATCTCCATGGACATCCAGGGCCTGGAGGATGGGAATGGACTCGTGGAGTCAGGCTGAGAGCAGCCCAGCACCCTGCCTGGGATGGAGACAGAGGCAGGTGCCCAAGGAGAGCTGTAAGAATAAGGCAGCTGTCACATTCATGTGTATAAATATGTATATCTGCATGTATGGAACTGTAGAGACATCAGGAGGGCTGCTCAGGGCTCCCTGAGCCAAATGGAGGGCTTTTTGTTTTATAATTCCCCCTGAATTTCTCCTCCAGCAGCTTGTCCAGCTTCCACCTGAATGAAGGAAGAAACAGAACCACAGAAGCTGTCAAGATACAGACACTAAGCCCTGATTGCCTTCACTTTCCTTGCTGGATTTCTTTTATATCCACTCTAAAATGGGTCTGCAGAGGAGTGTTATACCCTGTGGATACACACAAAAAAAATCTTCCAATTATTCCTTGTACCTGAAAGCTGTGGAAATTCACTTTGATCCATGTCCAAGTGTCAATAGCTGCACGCTGGTGGAAGCCAAAGGATTTCATCTTGAAGCTTGCCAGAATATGATGATGGGAGCCTGAAAAAAGAGCAAGGTGTGCCCTAAAAAGCTCAGTACTTAAGGGAATAGGTTTGATTTATTTAGAGTTAAGGTTCCTAAAGTTTTTCTAGCAGTAACTGTGCTTTGGGCAGTTCTCTGTATATCTCTACTGCTATAAAAAGTTTCTTTGTAACAAAATCTGCTCAGTTCATGCCAGGGAATTTTGCTGGGAAGTAAAACCAGGGATTACTCTTATGGAGAGAAAAAGAATGAAGAGTTAAACTGGAGAGGGTCACCTCCCTCACAGCTGCAGAGGTACAGGGTGGGGGATCCCAGTGGGACAGCACAAATGCTGTGTCTCTGCATGGTCTGGGATTCCCAGAGGAGCTCTGCTGGCAGGAGCCTGAGAGGGAATCCCTGTGCAGATGCAGTCAGCCTGCATTGCTGTGTTTTTGGAAACCTTGCTTGATCCATAAAGTCATCCCCATAGGTGCGAGCTGGGTTTTGGGGGCTGACAGGGTTTGAGGGGCCCCATGGGACAGTTCTTTCAGGCACAGAAGGGGACAGGGAGTGAGCATTTGGGCTGGAGAGCATTTTGTGCCACAGAGGCTTCACCCTGCACCTGGCTGCTGAGCAGGCTGTCCCTGCAGGGAGCACAGCTCCAGGTCCCTGTCACCTGCTCTGCCCCAGTTCACCAGCTCTCCTCTCCCCCAGAGCTGCAGTCACGCATTTAAAACAGAATTCATCCCAGTTTTCCTTCAAACAGGTCGTTTTCCTCAGGCTTCTCTCCTCATTCAGTGGTAACTGTGGACAGCTCACAGGCCAGCCCGTGGAAAAGTGACTCCTTAAGGACAGGAGTGTCACCTTGGGATGCTGGCAGAGCTCAGCACCTGCAGGTCACTGTCACCTCCACCCAGATCTCATCAACACCATCTGAAATCTGAGCTGCAATTACTGAAGGGCTCACTCAGCTTCAGTACCTCCAGAGAGGAAGGGATCACTTCCATAACACTGCTACCTCTTCCACCTCTGACTTATTTTTTACTGCTCAGAGGGCTTTGTCTGACAGCACAGGATTCTCCAATTCCTTTCACAATCACTGTTCCAATATTAACACGTGCCCCTTGATCCAGCACCTCTCAGCACATCCAGGAGCTCCCACCCGTGCCCTGGCTCCTGTGCTCTGAGGTGACAAATGACATGGCTGCTTGCACAGAGTAAACAAGATTTCTCCTTGGAGTATTCCTGCTTTAATTTATGTCTTTGTGCTGATCTTTCGCTGGGCTGTGCTCTCACTGAAACCCAAACCACCGTGAAACAACTGCTCACCATAAATCTCCCTAATTTAATTCCATTTTTTGTTGTTTCATATACTTGCAATCTGGACTTGGAGCAACTAATTCCAAAGATTAATAGCTACTTCAGACACCATTTACTGGCCTTTATTTTTGCAGATACACAGCTTTGACATTTATCTGGGAAAAACAGGGTCTGTGCCTTGCAGTCCATGGATTGTGCACTGAAGAAATGAGAATTCTGCAGGACCAAAATTCAACAGCTGGTCACAGTCTTCCCATCAAAATGAAAGTTGATGTTATAACACTCATGGAACTGTAACTCATCCTGCACACAACTCTTCAATTAATTCTTCCTGCCACCCATCTCCATCCCTCACACACTTCCATCTCCAGTCTCTGTTGGAAGCTAGGCAAGGGATTGTATATTTTTTTACAAGATTAAGAAAAACTTCCCTGGCAATACTGGAAGGAATATTTTTCTCCCCTTTGCTGGATATTCATCTTCTTGGCAGTCCCTGGCTGGGGCTGTGTTGTCACAGGACAACTCCAGGACATCATTTACCCCATCCCATTGTTATCCACATTATCTTCCCATTTGGAGCTCAGTGAAACCTAAAACATGAGAGACCTCAGTCCACTCACTTATGGAGGCATTTTTCATCCACTACAGAGCAGTTCCTGCCCTTTCAAGTTCAGTTTTGAATGGCCCATTTAGACAAAAAAAGAAGAGGAACAGCCTTGACTTTCTGAAGAATTTCTTGTTTAACACTGGCAGGTTTATGTCTCCACTATCAGTGTAAAGCATCCTGAGCAGCTTGTGAAGAAATTCCAGGCATCAGGCACAAATCCTTACAAACACAACCACTGGCAATAATCAGAAATTTAAAATTTACTGGGAAGCAGGTGTCTGAGTTGTGTGATTCAAATGCCAGGTATTTGATGATGGATGGTGATTTAAAAGGAATTATCACAAGAAAGAAAGAAATAACTGCCATTTTCTCTTCAACTACATCTTATCCACACACAACAGGAGGGCTAAAGTGGTTTACTCCAAGTGGAGCAATTCCCTCTGGTGATGGAACTTCCACAGGGAGTGGGTGCATGGCTATCCTGTGCACAGGGCAATAAGTGATGCTGGTATCAGAAATAATTGAATTATTGCAATATCTTGGCTGGATTTGGCTCCAGTTTATGTGAAATCTTGGGCATTCAGCAGGCCAGCAGTTAAAATCATTTTTATCTTGACATCACTAAGTCAAGATTTCTCTGCCTCAAGATTTGTGGTGCAGTTCCTCACACCAAATCCCTGCTGCCTTCAAGGATCCTGAGTGAGATTGCTCCATACATCAGCCCTGGGCACAGAGTCACCCTCTGTGTCACCCACAGTGACTGCTGCTGATTTGTAATAAAGGGATGGGACTGTTTTTGGGTTAAAAATGATTTATTGTTTAGATAAACATTAGTCTTAGAGGCTGTGAGATTTTAGAGGAGTAGTAGTTGGTTATAGTACAAAGTAGTTATAAGTTTGTTTTTGTAAGATAATATATAACTTTTTAATTAAATAGATAGTTATTTCGTTTTTCTAACTTATTACTTTTATTTACTTCTACTGTACTGTGGATATTTTTCNATTCTATTCTATTCTATTCTATATGTAATATCCATTATAAATATATTACTATACTATAGAATCTACTATTTTACTCNGTCACCCACAGTGACTGCTGCTGATTTGTAATAAAGGGATGGGACTGTTTTTGGGTTAAAAATGATTTATTGTTTAGATAAACATTAGTCTTAGAGGCTGTGAGATTTTAGAGGAGTAGTAGTTGGTTATAGTACAAAGTAGTTATAAGTTTGTTTTTGTAAGATAATATATAACTTTTTAATTAAATAGATAGTTATTTCGTTTTTCTAACTTATTACTTTTATTTACTTCTACTGTACTGTGGATATTTTTCCTTAATAGGCTGTTGTTGTATGTATACACATGTTTTTATTACNTATTTTTACATCAATCTAAGCTCTTTTTAAGGTTGTAGATCAACCTCTCTGGAATTTGTGGAAGTGCATGAATCTCTGTGAATTTCCATCCCACAGATGGTGTCAATAAGGTAAATTCTGCAGTACCATAAGCTGCTGTCAGAGGATAGTGCAAGGACATGGGTGAGATTTGGGGCCTGTGAAACCCTCAGCATCATTTGTTACAGGCAGGAAGATGTATCTCAATGAAAGGATGGGCATTTTATCAGCTTAGGGCAATAAAACCATTTTTTGGAACCAGCATTCACACTGCCTGATTGGGATGATTTAAATAATGGCTTTTAAAAATGTTCTCAGGGAGGCTGAGAGTCGTGGGGCAGCCAAGGGAAAATATATTTTTCTAGCCAAAAACAAGGTAGGTCAACCTAAGTCAAGACTTGCCTTTTCCCAGAGGAAAGATCTGACTTTTAAAGAAAGATTATATCAAAGAGAGAGTTTCCTCAGAGCACACCACTGCAGCAGCACGAGGTGACTCATTTTGGCTGGATACAATCCCAGCACCTTCATGCCAGGGTTGCTGCAATTCCCTTTCCAGGGGATGTTTCCTTGCCAGCTCTGCACAGGTTCTGCTGCCAGCAGCAAAGGGCAGTGATTTTTTGGGGGCTGTTAAAGGTTTTTTTATGTTACCTAATCCAGTGAGAAGGTTACAGCTGCTTTGTGTCCCCCCTAAAAAATAACCAATGCTCCTCCTGCTACTCTGGCTGCCTCAGGAAGGGAGGCTCTGCCCCACTTCCATTCACTCTTAGGAAATCAGAAAAAACACAGTAAATCCGGAGTGGTTTTGTTGTGAATATGAATATATGAAGTTGTGATTATGAACATAAAGAAACCACAGCCCTGCTTCAGCTTCCCCCAGCTGAACCTGCCCCATGAAAAGCAGGGAGAGCCCCCGGGGTGCTGGGCTCCCCAGCAGTGATGGAGAGCATCATTTGTCTCTGTGTGCTCACCCCTCCAACTCTGCTTTGTCTAAGGTATCCTAAAGCAGCAATATTATAATTGTTACTTTTTTTCTTTCCTAATCCAGCAACTGGGGTTGCTCCCTGCATGGATTAGCAGGAAAAGGAGTCCCTTAGCTGTGCCAGTCCTGAGGGGTGAACACAAAAATCAACAAACAGAGGAACCTGCAGCATCTCTGGAGGGGTGACCCTGGATGCAGATGATTCACTCCCTCACCCATGGGCTTATTTATGGCCAGCTCTACAGGAACACACCAAACCTGGGGTTTCAATATTGGGCTCGTTCCTCCTCTGAGCAGGAAAAGCTGTGCCAGATGTGAGTTCCTCTGGGAATTTATAGAGTGAAATAAAAGATCAAAAGCAATTCAGAACACAGACAGGTGATTCCCTTTAAGCATCTGGCCCCAAGCCCTTGCAAAGCCTGGCAGAGGTCAGTGGTAAGTGGCCCCTGACCGTTTGGGAAGGCCTGTAAAGAGAATATAAAAAAGCCTCTACTTTAACCAGCTTTGCTGGATATGAGGTCTAAATGAAGCAGATGAATGTTATTAGGGAAGCACTCGCTGACAAAACTCCCAGGAAGCCTCCAAATGCACGATGCCATTAATTAGGAGGCAGAGTGGCTCTCAGTGTGGGGGAGAGGCTCCTCTTTGGGCACAGCTGTGAGCCCTGGGGACAATAATCCCAAACAATTCCTCTGGGCGGGACTGCTCTCGCCTGCTCCCTCCCCTGTGCCAGCTCCCTCCGGGGCACGGCTGTCCCAGAGCCTTTTGTCTCCAAAAAGGCTTCTGTGAGCTGCTGCTGTCCCCCAGGAGAGGATGCTCTCCCTCCCAGGCCAGTGGGAACTGGTACATGTGTTGGGAGGGGAGGGTGTGCAGTGCAGCTCTCACACTGGGACTGCTGAGAGGAGACGAGCTCCAGACTGGAAAGCTCAGGGAAATCTCCCTGGTGGGCAGATTCACCCAAAAATTAAAGAAAAAGGGAATTTGGCTGTGGATCCATGTCAGACTAAGCTCTTTTCTGACCCAGAGATGGGAGCATTTCTTATCTCCAGGTTTGCATAGAGATGCATACTATGTGAGCCTTCTGCCAGGCTTTGAGAATTTTCTACAAATTCATTTCCCCACAGATCCACGTGGATTTCACAGCAAATCCTCAGCCTTTACCATGCTCTGCCTTCAGCCAGGCTGAATTCCTGGGGGTAACAGAGTTGCATTCAGGGTCCCCAGCCCTAAAAGAGCTGAGCTGTGCTCTGGGGGCTCCCAGAAACTGTGGGGCACGGGACATCTTGCTTGGAGCATGGCAGAGTCAGAGCCAGGGACCACACACCCATGTCAGCATGGACACCAAGAAAACCTCCTAAAAGGCATGTGCAAATCCCAGATTTCACACGGGACACTGAAACAGGGTTTATCTCATGGCTGATGCCCTGCTCTGACCCACAAAGGCTTGGCCAGGGCCAAGCAGTTTGATTTTGGGGCTGCACCTCTCCCAGCTGAAGCTCTGCCTGCCTGTAGCCCCAGAGACAGATGATTTCCCATAACAAATGTCCTGCCTACATCCAGAAACAGCAAATTCATAGCTCAGGGGCCTGTCAGAGACACCTGCCTGAGGCAGAGGAAAGGCCAGATGAGAATCAGCATCATGCTTGTGTAGGATTTCCTTTATGGAACCTTTAACCTCCACGTCCCACATCCTATTACCAGTGAGCTCCCTTGCCCTGCTGCGGCTCCTCTGGGGCCAGGAGCACTTTAGCAAGGACATGAAATGATATCCCAGGCCCAGGCAAACACCTTTAGAGCTCTGAAATAGCTTCAGCTGCTCACATCAGCCCTGAGGGTGTCACCAGAACAGCTGCTGGTGTCACCTGGAGCTGTGCTGGCACCTCAGCCCAGCTCTGAGCAGGAGCCAGGGGCTGAGCAGGGATCTGGCCATGCCTGCAGCTCCTCAGGGGTTGTAAGACTTGCAGTCAGTAATGTTGCTGCAGAATTCCTTACAAGGGCTCCCGGGATTTTGGAGCCCGAGCTGCATTTGCTGGATCATGCCTTTGCTCTGAGAATGCAAAGGGTTTTTCTTGTCTTTTCTTATCCAAAGTGCAGGGTTGAACAAGCCATAGAAAATCCCACTTGCCTTTGACCTCTGCTAAAAGCCTTATCTAGAGCTGGCTGAAGACAGACAGCAATATTTGGAGGTGTTTCAGGCTGGGCTTTAACTGGGAGTTTCCCTTTCCCTCAGCAGTGAGGCTGAAGTCAGTGCACATGCCCCCATCACTCACCCAGCCTGAAGGGGACATCCAGGCTCTCTCCTACCCCAAATCTTTGCCAAGTGGGCTGGATCTCATTCACCACTGGCTCCTGGTGCCCAGACAGAGCTCAGCCTCTGGCTTCCATCCTTGCATTGTTTTGAATCCTCTCGTGGCTTGGGCATTAGATATAATGAGATCCCATTTCAAAATCAGAAATCAAGAGATGCTAAGCTGGCATTGTAAAGCAAAAACATCCTGTAAGAAAATTCCCAAAACTGCCTGCTGACATCCACATCTGCCTGGGCAGACAGACAGATTTTGCAAGCATCAGAGTGGCAGAAAACACAAGAAAATCCAGATAATTAAATTTTTTTTTAATGTATGTGGCCCTAATTAAGAGGATGGATCTTCTATACTGGCCAATTTCACTCCTCAGCTCAGCAAGGGACTTCTTTTAGCAGTCAGACATAGCTTAATTTTTTGAAGGTGCTGGAAGAAGTATAATGGAAGGGGTTTCCTCCCCTGGTGTCTCTGTGTGAGGTCCTGAGCAGCACATTCAGTATCCAGCTGAATTCCTTCTGAATTCTTCAGCAGGCTGGGACAGACACATGGAGAGTTTCCACCTTTTATCTCAGCACAGAACTTTCCATCTGAATACTGTGTCATTACTGGGAGGGTTGTTGTCCTTCTGATGCCTCAGGTTTTAGCTTTTATATTTCTCACATTCTGTGCTGCTTTAGTGTGTGGGTCTGGGCTTCATATTTAGGGGATGGTGAGCTCTGTGCACAGAGCAGGGAGACAAAACAATTCCTTCTCCAGCTGGGCACCAAGGACAAATGATCCAAATCTCAGGCCCAAGAGCACAAGCAACGTGGGCTGGAGAGAGAAAAACAAGCAGGATGGGACTGCATGGGCTAAAGCTGGAACTGGACAAGGAACTCCAAGGTGCAAATGGAGCAGAACTGATCAAAGTGAGAGCCCCCGTGAGCGGCCGTGCATTTTGGGACCATTTTGGTCCCATCACTTCAGTGAGCCACTTTTCAGATGGCAGTAACTTGCATTTTGCCACAAATGTTGCCTATTACAGCTTTCCCAATCCTGATAGGAAAGGGAACCTGCAGCATCTCCCAGTGCTTGGCATTCCCTGCCATGTTCTGCTCCCTAAATCACCTGGGCAGGACAGAGCAGAGCAGGATGAGCACATGTGAGACAGCGAGGACATGGGGCATGGGGATGTCTCTGTTACAAAGCCTTGCTTTGATTACTGCAGCATTTGGAACCCCTGCTCGAGCAGCAAAACAATCTGGACGTTGTTAGCAGAGCACAAAGTAAAGATCCCTGAACATGCTGTTAGCACCAGGCTGAGATTAAGAGCAGCACTCAAACCAGGCTGTATTTCAGACCTGCTTCTGTCCTTACTCAGAGCTGAATGGGACTGCAGAGGACAGGGAATCAATCAAACCTCTGACTCTCATGGGAGCACCCCCAGCTTGGCAGGGCACAGCTGGCTTTGCTGTTCCCCTTGTGAATTTTATATGCTGGAAAATGTTTATTTCAGTTTTGGTTCGATGTTCCTGTTAAACTTTATGTACTATATAACTGTGCTATATAGTGCTATGTTTATGTCATATGAGGATAAATAGTTTTATATTTCTACGTAGTTATGTTTGTTTACATAGCCATAAACTTAAATCTCCAGCATGTTTCTTATGTTTATGTGTTTATTACAAATAATAATGGAGGAGTATCATAGAATCCAAGACTGGTTTGGGTTGAAGGAGAATTTAAAACCCATTCAGCCCCACCCTAGCCATGGGCAGGGACATCTTCCACTGTTCCATGTTGCTCCAAGCCCTGTCCAACCTGGCCTTGGACACTTCCAGGGATCCAGGGACAGCCACAGCTTCTCTGGGCACCCTGTGCCAGGGCCTCAGCACCCTCACAGGGAAGAATTTATTCCCAAAATCTAATCCCCAGCTAATTATCAAATCTCTCTGCTTGGTATGTTATAGCTCTTCCTAATTCTGGCTACTTAATACCTGCAGGGCAGCTCCAGGGCTTGCCAGAGTTTGAGCTCAGATTTACACTCATGTTTTGCACCACTTGGCAACTTTTTTTTTTTTGCTTCTTCAGGGTTCATTTATCTGAGTTTTGCAGTGCCCAGCAATGCTGGACGTGTTCCAATGTAAATTATTTCTACAGAACCAGCAGTTGTATATTTTGTCCAGCCTGGATCTTGGCAACCTCAGGCCTCTGTGACTTGTATTTAATTATTAAGAGTAGAAGAACAACCTAAAAGTAGCGCACTGGTCCCATGGGCTGGTTTTTAGCACGTCTCCATGGGATGGGATAAACATTTGCAGTGGATTTGGCACAAGTTCCAGGTCCCCTTCAACTCCACCTCTCTTTTAAACTCATCAACCTGTTCTTGAGTGCAACCAGCCCTAAGAAATCACTTTTTTCTGCCTTGTCTTCCTGAAGTCTTCCTGCATTATTTCATCATCCATGTTTTCTGTATTCTGAGAGTGTTAAGGGGAGGAAGTGAATAGCTGGGTATTCAAATACTTTTTCACAATATCTCTCTGTCTTCTCTTTAAAGTCCTGAATTTGAGGTTTTTTCCCAACTTACATCCAGCAAGTCTCTTTGGCAAGAGAAAGCTCAGATGAGGCTTGGTTCTTTAATTACATTATTGGCAGACTGTGGCATTCCTTTGTTACTTTCTTGATCTAATTCCCCCAAAGAGCTGCAAAAAGGAGAATGGTGGATTAATTTAATCATAGCTCCTTGTGTGGTTAAATACCAGCTCCTTTATTGTCCACCCACACCTTTGGGTGCTCTGAACTTCATCTCTTCCACCCAGGGTGGAAGGCTCTTCCTCTGGATATTTTTTTCCCTTCAGGTTTAATTCAAAGGGGTGATGCAGACTAAAGTCCATGTGCTGGGGATTCAGTAGCTGGAGTAGAGGATTCAAAGCCTTTCTTATTCCATCAAATCCTCCGGGGACAAAGTGACAAGGCTGATTTGGCTGATGGCTGAGTGACCCCCCACAGCTCCCATGAGCAGCTGTAGGCACAGGAAGGGTCCTTGATTCCAAAATGCCAAAACCCAGCATTGGAGCAATGAGTCTGCTGGAGGTTTTTGGGGCACTCAGCCCCACACCCATACTTTGCTGAGGCTGTGTGGAGGGAAAATCCTTCTCATGACAAGGTAATGGAGACAAATGGGATCCGACCTCTTTCATCTGGGGCTCCATGTCTGCAGAGCTGGCAGTTATTACCAGCTTTGTCTCAATTAACTCAACACTTCTGCCAGAGGAGCCCTGCACATGCTGCTTGCAGCAGGGCAGATTTACTTTGCTGTGCAGACTGAAGCAGCTGTTTCAGGCTGTGACTGAGAAGTTATGGCATTTACAGCTGAGCTTTTCCAGACTCTGCCCTGAAAAGGAGCTGTGGAAATGTGAGTGGTGTCTCTTCATCCCTGGATCCCTGCTCTTCACATGGGAGGCCTGTCTTTGTCTCAAGGGATGAAATACCACTTCCCCTTTGGAGAAATCCTATCCAGTCCCATCTAGCTTCCCATTCCTCAGGCTCTTTCCTTTGGGATCCAGCCATAAATCCCAGGCAGCCTTTGCAAATCAAAGCAACTTTTAATTTGGACATGAGGGTGAGTAACAATCAGCACCATCTGCAGAGCTATTGATTGGACAATTACCAGCTGGATCACTGGGCAGTCCTGCTTCTAGAAATTTCAAATAAACTCCCTCCCTCTTTCAAACATCACAACAATTCCTTGAGCAGAGGACCCTTCATTCTCCATAGTCAGCCCTGTGTCAATGTTGAAAAATCAAGCTGCAAAGCTGGGCTGGAGTAGGTTCTTCCCAAGTAATTTCTTAGGATTTTTAGCTGAGCTGCCTCAAAGAGAGATTTTCTTTGAAGCTTTAGTGTGGAATTCCCACAGAGGAAGTTTTTCACACCTAAACTGGCAGATTTAGACCTCTCCACAATCATCTTGTACACAGTAACTGTGAATTAACTACAGAGCAACACCTTACTCAAAGCATCCGGGAAAACAGATTTAAACATTATTTGAATGAATGGAAGGGATCTTAAATTAAAGGAGAATGAAGACTAATAAACCAGCAGTCTATGCTATAGGAAGGCAGCATTATATCCAGGAGAAAACACTGGAATTTAGGTCAGAAATTCCATAACTTACACACAGGTCACACATGACCTGGCACAGCAGCCCAGCTCCTACAGTTTCCCTCTCTCTCTGAGGAAGAAAACGTGCTGCTCTCCCCCCTCCACGCCAATTTAGATTTATAATTGTGTGTAACACGGCCTGATTCTGCTTCCTTTGCAAGTAATTGTTTGCTGGGAGATCAGAAGAGATAAAAACTGAGAATAAAGCAACTCCCTTCAGGTGAATAATTGCACCATCAGCCCGTTAGTGAGAGCCACAGCCAGGAACTTCCAGGCTGCTGCTGGGACCAATGCAAAGTCTCAGGAATGCATAAGCAAACGCATTAGACACAATGCATCTACTGGAGCATTCAGCAGAGCAGCTCCTGGAAACGTGGAAAAACATGTTCAGAGCAGGAATAACTCATGGCTGTCCCCCCCAAAGGGAGCATTGTTGTGAAGCAGCATTATTTATGAAGTGACCACCTAAAAATAGGTACTTTAGGTGGGAATGCTAATTCTTCATAAATGTGTTTTTGACAGGTATGCCACAAATTCAAATGTCAATGCATTCCATCAGTTTGCAAATTTGCAGAGGAAGAAAACAAAAATTCTACAGGCTTGCCTGTAGAAGGCAATGGAATGGGAATGGGATGGGAATTCTGAATTGAAAGGCTGAAGTTGTGCCCACCAGCACCTGGGGGCATTTCAGCCTGTTTCACCTTCCTCTCATTCTGTCCATTCCTCCTCATCCTGTCCCTCCTTCCTCTCATTCTGCACCAGTTTCTGTTCCCACACTCCGTGCAGAATGGATGCAGGGAATAACTCCTGGTTTCTCTGCCACATTTCTGATAGAGGGCTTTGTAAACGAGCTCCTTCCAGCTCAGAGCTTTGGGGCCACCATGCAAAGAGGCACTTGCTGGCCTGAGGTGGGAGCTCAGAAGCCGAGGAGTTGCTGGCAAAGCCACAGGGACCTGGAAAGGGCCCCAGGAGCCCCACGGAGCCGGAGATCCACGAGGAATCTTGGCCTTAGCCCCGCATATCTCGGGACGTGAGTAATGTCTGCAGCTCTGCTGCTGCTCTGGTCTCACAAATGCCAGGCTGGATCCTTACCCTTTCCACCATGGGATGGATCCAGCTGCCTCTGGAGCCAGCTGGAGCCTGTCCATGGAGCAGAGAGGGGCTGGAGCAGCCCCACTGCTGCCCCTGTTTGTCCTCATCCTGCTCCCTCCCTCGAGGGCAGAGCCTGGAATGCACAGCTATTCCTCAGAGGGGATGGAGCTCCTATTTATGGAAAGAAGCAAACAGGACAGAAGGTTTTACGATGAGGTCTGGAATGAGGCAAGGGAAAACAACGTTTGAGAGCTTCACATCCCAGCAGGGTTTGGTGTCTGAGCCAGCCCTGGGGTTTGATGGGGGCACTGCCAAGGTGCACCCCAAAACGTGTCCCTGAGGAGGTTCCATCTGCTGCCATCACAGGGATCAGCGTGGCTCTGGGCAGGGCTCATTGCAGAGGCAGACTTTGTTGCTCCAGCTACTGTGAAAAACGAACACAACCGTGGTCCCCACCCCAAAGCAGAGCTGACACTTGGATTGCAATTATCCTGCCTTCCCCAGGCTGCAGGCCCTGACCCTCGGTGGGGCCGTGCTCTGGTAGAAGGGCTGGGAAAGTGGTGATGGTGGAGAGCAGAGCAGTGCTGACAGCAGCTGGGTGTTTCCAAGAGGCAGGGATGAGCAGGGCTGTGCTTGCAGCCTCTGAGGGCTCCTCTGGGTCAGGGCACTCTGAAATGTGACACAGCCCCACCCCATCCCAGCCCAGACAGGGAATAAGGGCTTACAAAGGATGAGTGAGATTCTGGGTTTGAAAAAAAATCAACCTTCATCAGAGGGCTCTACATCAGTCTGTGTGTGCTTGGCCTCCCTCTCTGCACACAGGGAATATTTTGGTATTATTATTATTATTATTATTATTATTATTACCACTACTATTATTATATTATTCTGTTTATATTCTAATATTATTCTATTACTATTATTATATTATTCTGTTTGGGTGTATGTTGCAAAGCAAAACCCCGACCCTATAAAGCAGGAATGTGGGAGGTGTAAAATCAGCAAGCTGACAACAGGCAGAGAAGAACCTGAAACTGTTTCTAATTAATTTTTTCAAGGTATGTCCCTCCTGCTTTGAACTTCACCACTTAATGGCAGCTTATCCCCTCAGCTGGGATAAGCTGCTGCAGGACCATTGTATTTTGGGATGAAATCCTGTTCCCATTTCAAGTGAAGTTGCTCTTCATTCTCATAGCCCAGGGATTGCAGCATCTGTGCTGAAATCTGTGGGTTTCACACTCTGCAGGGGGGCAAACATTGGCTTCCAGACACAGTTTTCATTGAGGATTTTATGGAAGGAAACATTCCAGTTGTTCAAAGGCTGCATTTAAAAAAATGCTGATTCTGCAGGGTCTTTAATTCAGAGCCAAATTTAAGGTAATGGTTACCCTTTCCCTGTGTCACAATCAGAAATATGAAAAATAGTTGTCAAAAGATTTTTTATTAAAACTTGAGAAGTGAGGCCAGCAGGTCAAGGAGCTCTGGAAAACAGAAATCCTTAAGGAGCATGTCTGGTTGTTTTGTTCTGAATGGGAAAGTTGCTTTGTTTGAGCCTTTTAAGTGTCTGCTGATAGAGATGAAGCAAAGCCCAACCTCTGAGGATGGAAATGGAACTGAAACTCCATCTCAGGGGCAGTGGAGACACCAAGTGCCTTTTGTTTTGGAGGAGCTGACCCCTAGGGATTCAAAAGTCCAATAATTGACTCCAAAGAACAAGCATAACGATGGTTTGGGTTGTTTTTTTAATATTTTTTATTTTTTAATTACTGAAAATCTAAAATATAGATATAAAAATGAGATATAAAGATGAGATATAAAGATATAAAGATGGAGATTCACGTGGCTTTCTTGGTGAGGTGACAGGGGAGTCACTCTGTTATCTGCACAAATCTCTGATGGGCCATTCCTGTCGGTGCCAACACTTCCAGGGAGCTGCTTCAAAATATGGAGGAGTGAGAGAAAATACAGTGAGAAAATATCTCCCCTGCCTCCACAGGGTGATGTGATCAACTCCAAGACTTTCCCTCCCGTGCTCTGTCCTTTTCCCAACAATTTGCTTTTTCCTTCTGCATTTTGGTCACTCTTTCTCCTCTCTCTTGGAGAAAAATCAGCTTTCTTATTTTTATTTTCGTGGCTCCTGGGCTGCTCAGATTGCTGATGTATCAGGGGGAGCAGGATGTGCCAGCTGGGAGATCTCTGATGGGAGGAGTTCCTTGGGTGCAGATTCTGCAAAGACACATCAGGGATGTGGAGCAGTTGGAAATGCACCAAACTTACCCAGAGACAGGACAAAAATTTGGAGGCTGCTTCTTTTAAAGAGTGATCCAATTCCTCTTGGATTACAAGTTAAAATATCTTTTGAGGGGAAAAAAAAAAATCAGTTGTTCTTATTTTCCCTAGGATTTTTCATGTAGAAGTATAATAGGAGTATAATTACCTTAAATCAGGCATGGACCATGAAGGAAACAGATGCTTATTTCTTTTAGAGATTAGACAGCCCTGCAGACTGCCCAATAGGAAACAGAGCAGAAAGCAGGCAATATATTTCATATGCATCAGGCAAATTGCAACATTGCTCAGGAAATAACTAGATTTTGTGACTGATAGGAGGAAAAAAAAGCTTTTTTTTTTTTTTTAATGCAGGCTGTAGCAATATTTCATTCATTTTGAAGTAATCTGCCTCTCCAGCAAGTGTATTTTGGCCAGCTGCACCTCCCAGATCTGCCTGATGGTTTGAAAGAGAAGAAGAAAGGGTATTTCCTGAAAATCCATTGCACACACCTACAGCACAACAGCAGCAGGTTTCCATTTGGGGGTTTCTGAGCTCAGGATTTTTCAGGAGCTGCTGACCATCACTTGGGGCCTCAGAGATGATGTACCTGTGATGTTCTGGGGCTGCTCCCCAGGCTGGCTCAGCCCCAAAAACCAGCATTTTTGCTGTCAGAGCTGCCTGATGGTTTGAAAGAGAAGAAGAAAGGGTATTTCCTGAAAATCCATTGCACACACCTACAGCACAACAGCAGCAGCTTTCCTTGGGCTGCCATCTGGGGGTTTCTGGGCTCAGGATTTTTCAGGAGCTGCTGATCATCACTCAGAGATGATGTCCCTGTGAGGTTCTGGGGCTGCTCCCCAGGCTGGCTCAGCCCCAAAAACAACATTTTTGCTGTCAGAGCTGCCTCTCTGCCATCAGAGCTGCTCAGGAGAGCTGGGAGCCTTAAAGCATCCTCTGGCCTCTGCTGGGGAGAGATTTTCCAGTTCATTAAAGCCCTGATTCATTAATGGGCTGTGCGTGATTTCAGGGGCTGCTGTGCAGGGCTCCTGCAGGCCGTGCCTGGAGCTTGTTAGTGTAATTTTCTAAAGATTAGCAAGCATTGATTGCACTGGGAAGCCTTGGGGAAATGCCCTTCATCTCCCCTGACCGCTGGGCTCCCGCTGCTGCCGGGGATGTGGCTCTGAGGGAAAGTTTTCCTCTTTATGAAACTGCACCAGCTGCAATCGAGAGCCATTAGCTAATGGCAGCTTCGTGGAGGCAGACACTTGGTTTTTATGTGCCCCAGGTTGGCTGAGCCCCCGAGGGCTCCCACAAAAGAGAGACACTCAATTCTGCCTTCAGTTTCACCACTGTACCTCTATTATTAATCTCAACAAGCTCAGACAGGGATGCTTTAGATGGAATTTTACCTGCTGGAAGGACACTGTATATATATTAACACAGAAGGGTGGTGGATATGTGCGAGTTATTATACACTGGAGAAAGAAAACTAACCAGAATAATTCAATTTCCTAGACAAAAGGTGGAAAGTACTAAAATTAAGCAGCAAGTAATTCAATTTTCTGGTTACAAAACAGAACATTCTTGGTCGAATTAATGAATGAATGCCGAGTTTCTGGGCCAGTGTTTACAAATCAAATCTCACAGTACACAGGTGGCAAGGGACAATAAAAAGTCTAGTTCTAAATTAGGGCCACCAAAGGAGGAGCTTGGAAGCTGGTTTATATTTTGAATAACTTTTTTTTTTTTCCTGTTGTGTGTGAGCCAGGATGTGAACACTGCTTTCAATATCTTGTTCCAAATGCAAAACGACCTGCAGTGATTTTCAGTTTTACATTGTGCAAAGACAGGCAGAGCCTTACCCCAGGGAAAGCACTATCAGCTGCACATCAGCAGTGGCCCAAAGAGGGAAACTTAGAAACAGAAAAGCAAAGTGCCTAAAGATAGACAAATTGTCTGGATAGTCCAGACATTGTTTTCTTATCTCTGACTAAGCTGGGGAAGTAGATTTGTTGGTCTTGACAAGGAAGCCCTTTGTACACTGTGGGAGCAGGAGACCCTGGGGGATGAGAACAATGGGCTTCCTTTGACACAGGGATTGATTACCTGCAGGAAGTGCATGTGGATTGCTCAGTGATTGAATTCCACTATTGCTTTTTCAGGATCATCTAATTATATTACAGACTCTATCCTGCTCCTTTAAATGGCCACAATCTCTTTTGCCACAGTAATGAAATAACCACTGATTAAAATAATGGTATTTTTGTGATGGGCTTTGCAGCCAGAGCTGGAGCATTTTCTGCTCTGACAGCAAAGGCAACTGCAAGGGTGTGTTGCCACATCCATGCAGGCAGGTGCTGTGGGTCTGTCCCACCAGTGCCATGCTTCCCAGCTGCCTAAACCATGCTGGCAGGAGTCTGTGGGAGGGAGAGAGCTCCGTGCTGCTCCTCAACCTGCAGTGAATGGTTTCTGAGGGATAAGCAGGAAGAAACAGCAGGGCAGTGCTGGGCTCCTGCTGCATCAGCAGCTGCACTCGATTTGGGGACACTGTGTCTTTTCAGAGTTGGAGGGGACATCACTGGAATAAAGCCTTTGGCACTGAGGTCAGAGGGAGCAGCTCACAGGGAACCCAGCGCTCCTTCAGCAGCTCCACAAACAACCCAGACTGTCTGGATCTGCCAGCAGCACACCAGGCTCACTGCTCCCCTCACAGCCCAGCATCCTGGCTGGCTCATCCTCAGGCTTCTTTCTTAAGCAATCTGGTTTAGGAAAGTTTGTCCTTTCCCTTTTCCTCACAATATTTGTTTTCAGGGAGATGCCAGCTTGCCCCACAGCTGTGGCACTCATGGAAGACCTTGCACAGGGGCACCCTGCATTGCCCAAGGCCTGCCCTCAGCTTGCATCTTGCACAAACAGGCCCCTGTGAGGAACAAAGGGGATTCATGGCTGTTTGCTTACAAACTTTTAAAAGCACAGCTGTAATTTATGGGAGATTTCCCTTTCCTGTCACCAGAGCTGGAGCTGGAGGAAAGTTCTGTGTTGTTTGCTGTGGTTGTGTGTGCACACAGCCCTTGGATGCTGAGCTACCAAGGACATTTCCTTGCACAGATGTTGGGGATTTTTTTTTTGTGTGCTGAAAATGACGGATTCCAGAGATCACAAAAACTAGAAAACTGTCAGCAAAGAGCTTGTGGTTCAGGGCAAGGAAAGGCAGCTGCTGGGAGCACCTCTCCCCACGGGGCCCCTGCCGTGACCTGCACCTCTGGCAGGGGATCAGTGAGGAAGAGTGGGATGTCAGAGCAGGAGGCAGCTCCCACGTGGAGGGCAGTGAGAGCAGAGATGGCAGAGATGTTTGGGAATGAATCTGCTCCTAGAGAGTTAAAGGTTTGTGAACAGAGGCCATGGGAGTGGTTTACAAAAGATGCTTTACTAAGAAGAGAACTCTGACAGAAATTACTCCTGGCCATTGCCACCTTGATATTTCACTATCTAATTAAATCAATTTCTTTCTGATTTGCACAAAAACTGTTGGTGACTTTTACAGCCCAGGTCTGTGATAGAGAATTAAATCACCCCCCCTTTCCAACTGCCTTTTTGCTACCGTGGATTAAAATCTCCACTTTATTTACAAACATCAGCTCCCTGAATGAGCTGCTGAGGGCTGCACCCGTTGATGGATGCTAAGGTCATCTGAAACATCAAAGCAAAGGCTATTTATGAGCAAGGATGGAAAAAACATGGCAAACTGCCTCTCTTCCTTCCCAGCCATGTGCTGCAGCCACGGCTCCAGCTGGTGTAAGAGTGTTTTAGAAGCACAGGCTGCAACTTTTATGGGCTGGAGATGAAATAGCCAGTGTGGTCTCGATGGCAGCAAACACAAATCTCCTGATTCCTCAGAGCTGCAGGTGCCACTGAGCCCTGGGCAGGGATAAATGTGNTGAGGAGGATGAGGAGAAGAAGGAGGATGAGGATGAGGAGGAGGATGAGGATGAGGAGGATGAGGAGGATGATGAGGATGAGGGGGTTGCCCCTGGGCTGGGAGCATCAGGGTGGGATGGACGTTGAAGGCTCTGTGTCAGCGTTACCCACTGGGCTGTCCCACCCCAGCAGTTAAAGTCACTTCCAGAAGCAGCCACAGTGGCTTTATCAGGATCAACAAAATGACGCAAAATCCCTGCCCATTCCTAACTGTATGTGAGCAGGGAGATCCCTTTATCCCCTCAGCCCCAGGACCTAAATCAGAGATGTCCCCTCAACATTCTCTCCCTCAGCTTTTCCAAGCTGCAGATCCCACAAAAAACACCAGGATTCTTCCCCCATCAGGTTAGATATCTTTCAGTCCTATTTGAATCAAAAAGTGGTTTGTTGTTTTTCATTTCATTTTGCTTTTTTTTCTTTTCTTTTTTTTTTTTTTTTTTTTACCTAGCAGATTGAAAAGATTAAAAGGAGCAATTCATTTTCATATAAAGTATTTCCCTGAACTTCCTTGGTCAAGAACTGGGACGTCTGCAATAGATTTCAGGTTCATACAAGCAACTGCTCTCTGTTTTTTTTGCAAAAAAACCAAATTAAACACACAAATCAAGGGTATCAGTAGCTTAGAATCTTGTCAGAAACCATAAATAACATGCAGTTTATTCCAAAGAAGCATATTTTGGAAAATAGTTTCACATTTCGAAAAGGCTACAGGGTGGTGCAAAAGGAGAGGAAAACTGGGCACAGTTTCCTCTTGTTCCTACTCCTTTCATTACATTTTACCTTGACATTTGCAATTTACCAGATAAATGGTTTACACCAAAATGGGAATGTTTCCATAGATGAGGGGGGATGTGCACCATCCAGAAGGATACTTGGGAGGCTTGTTCTGTTCCTTCTGTGTTTGGCTCCTGACCTCAGAGGGCTATTTCCCCCTGTGCTTGGCACTCAAATATAGCTCCCAGGATATATTGGGCTAAATAGCCACCAAAAAAGGGCATTTGTATTAAAAAGGACTAATATATCAATTTCCCCAGGCATGACAATCTTTCAGCTTTGTTTGGCAGTTGAGAAACCGAATTTCTGTTTTTACTTAGAGAAGGGAGCTGAGCCTGGAGCTGGTTCAGAGTTTTTACGTCTCTCAAAGTTGGCTTTGTGGTAAAACTGCTTCCTGGAACATGGGGTGGATGTCAGATCCCCAAAATGGAGCTTCTCCAGCTCCTGCTGGGAAAACCAGGCTGTTTTCTTTGCAAGCACAGGTCCCACATCATGTCAGCCCTTGGTAACCTTTTCCCTCAGGTCCTTGCACTTTGCCACAGCTCAGGTTCTTGGGAGCACACCTTCCTTTGAACGTGGGCTGAGAAAGAGCAAATGAGCCTGGAACCTCATGGAGCCAAAGAGGGGATATTCAGCCACACCATTTCTTACAATTTTCTCCAAAACTATTGGCTTGTCTTTCAAACTAATGTCCTACCTTTGGCCCTACATCTCCATCACACCCCAAACAAAAACAACTTCCACCTCTCCACATGAAGACTGTGGGCTTTTTTCACTTTTCCAAAGCCATCTTCCAAAAACCCCCAAATTACAAGCCCAGAACACTTCAGTAATCTTCAGGTGAAGGTCACTGGTAAGGGTAGAAAAGCAGAGGATTTTGGCCAGCACGAGGCTTTAAGCACTTTAAATAATTCCCATTGAAGGAGGCCTCAAATGTTTAAACTTCCAGATGGGCTGTAGGGTTTTGCTGGTTTGGGATCTTGGACCTCAAAGCACACAAAGGAGAGATCTGTCAGGCTTCAGATGAACCACAAGGGCAAATTTAATCTGCTTAGAAATGTGCAGCTGACTTGATACAGATTTTCTGGTGCACAGATCAAAGAGAGCGCTGCACGCTGGGCTGGCCTGAGTCCCCATGTGTGAAATAGATGGGGAAAAATGAGCAGAAGGAGGGAAACTGTGAGTGGGGCTCCAATATATGATAGATCTCCTACATTTGGTAAAGAGACCCTGGGAGAAAGGAGAGGGGAATGCAGGAATTTTGTTGCTGTCCTGTGGCTGCTTCAGAGAAACCCCAAAGCTGCTCCAGCTACTGGCCTGAGTGGTTTGCTGTCAGCTTCTTTCACCTCCTTGGATAAAATTCATTCTTTCAGCCTTCTGGGGGAAATGGTTAGGCAGAAATGATTCCAGCCTGGAGAGGATGGGATGGCTTTTATACTCATAGCATTGATATGGCATTTACAGTATAGAACAATTCAAAGGGCCTGGGGTTTAAGCTGTGTGGATCTCCGAGGTTGCTGTTGGAATGAAGAAGGAAAAATGAAGCTGTTTTTGAGGGTTCTGGTGTGTTGGGAGTGTCTGTGCTGTGCTGCAGTGCTCCTGGCACAGAGGGCTCACAGCCAGAGCTCTCTGTACCCCTGAGTGACAAAGCCTGACCTGCAGGATGCTTCCATCAGCCTCTCCCTCCTTGTCCCAGAGGAAACAGGGAGAATTTCTTACCTTTCTGGGCCACTTGATCTAAGGAATAAAATATCAGAGTTCGTGGGAGAATTTAAGTGGCAAAATAGAAATGTTCCCAGAGCAAGGATTTGAAGATCCCTTGTTTCTGTGAGCTGTCATAAACCAGGACTCTGCAGCCTTCCCCAGACAGGACCTTGACAGCAATCAATAACTAGAAAAATGAAGCCAATTGTTGGCAGCAGGATTTAATATCTCTTTGATATGGTGCTTTATTTTATTTCTGTGCCTGGCTGTCATCTGCTGGGACAAGATCTGGGAGGAGTGGAACAAAATTCAATTTTTGTTGCACTTCCACAGGATGAACAAGTTTGTTTTGCACCATGAGATGAGATTGTGCAGCCCCCAGAATAACTGCTCAGTCCTCTCTTTGTCCCCCATCCCCAAATTCCTGAATCCCTCTGAAAGGTTAAATATAGCTCTGCTTTGACCTGGAAAACAAGATATGTCTAACGGATTTTTAAGGATTAACTTTTCCAAGGTGCATTATTTAACTCATTACTCCAGTGCTCAGCTGAACTGTCAGATTTGGGCTGTGTTGTGATACTTGGGATAATCTCCAATTAGACACAACAGATTCTGCTGGGAAGGCAGACAGAAATCAGGTAGTGCTCAGCACAGAGGCTGAGTTTTAACCTTAAAACAAGTATTATTTCCTATATTAATAAGAACTAATATTATAATTA
>VXBC01012662.1:69638-85518 GCA_013399945.1 Ploceus nigricollis | reverse complement strand
TTAGCCTTCACTATTATTTGCCAATACTTACAAATTCCTCTTTGTATGTTTACAAAACACACAGTCATGTGTGTTAATGCTTCCCTTTAATGCTTTTCTTTAAACTCCAGAAAATATGAGATAAAAATTAAAAACACATTTCTGAAAAAAAAATCAAAACTATTTTGAGTGACTATTTTGAGAGGAGTATTTCTAGAAATGCAACATCTGTAAAGAATGCAAAGGAAGAGGAAGCAACACAAGCCACATATGGTTTATGTTTGGAATTTGAAGAAAAGATGGTATTGTGCGATACATAGTGCCCATTCCTTCTGATTTTTTATTAGAGTGTTATGAGAGTAGGCCTGCTAGGAGTTTTCCTCTAAGAGTCTCTGCAGGATAGACAGACATTCTCTATGCCTTCTTTGGTTGATGTGGTACAGGTGAATGTCTACATGAAGATGGAGAAGCACTGATAGTGGTAGATCCTTTCTCTCATATCTTGTCCATTTAGCTGAAAATGACTTTGAAATGTAGCTATGACTTTCAAAACCTGGTTTGGATAGTGGAGGCTTTTCTTTCTCAGAAGCTTCTACTGAAGAGGGAAAAAAGCAGAATTTGTCCACCTAGACTATCCATTTTGGAATGCGTTTTCAGAACTTTATATCTCACTTTGTTCTTAGAAACTGTTTTCCAAAGGTGGCTACTGAAATATCATCTATGAATTTTATCCATATTTCCGATCTCCAGATAAACAACAAAATGGCATGCACACACACATAATTGTTTTAGGATGGCATCTGTGGTCTTTCTGTTTCTCTCATGACAGGTGTACTGATTTCTCAAAAGGGTCATATTTGCCTGTGTTTCTGAAATGCCCATTGAAGGTTATGTGCATGCCATAGTGCTTTTAGATCAGGCAAAAATACTTTCTTTTTCTTCTTAATGATATTCTTTTCACCTCCCTGAATGACAACACCCACACTATCTGCATGAAAACACTTCTATCAGTTTGTATTCAGGGTTGTTGAATATCTGAAACATTTAAACTGCCTAAAAACAAAGCCACGGCTGAAAAATGGACAAGCAGCTTCTTTGTATGATGGACTTGAGATCCACATGAAGAAAATCATTGCTGCAAAATCTCTTTAAATATCAGGGTGGGCTCTCAATTGTTATAAAGCTTATGTGATAGCTTGCAATCTGGCCAACTGAATTTTTGTGTTCGTGTGTGGTCAGGATGTGCTTTTAAATTATATGTGCCACTAAATGACGGCAGTTGGAGGTTCTTTGTGCAGCACATTTAAAAGTCAGTTCACTTTTCCTTTTCTTAGTGCCTAAACTTAACCTGCAATAGTTAAAGCACCTGGGTTTTCACAACCTCTGCCAATTGTTCAAAATCATAAATTGAACTCAGATCATCTATATATACTTCTACCAATGAAGATGGAAGCACGTTGTACAGCTCTTTATATAACTCTTTACACAGCATAGCTCCTACCAAGAACCCTTATAGTCTCATTGTTGAATGCAGAATATGTGTGACAATTTAAACTGTGCATTCCTGACAAAATTGTCCTAATAACTTTTGAGTGTGTTTTCTGTGATCAGCTTCAGTGGGAAACTGATTGAATTTCCAGTCTCAATTTTTTGACAAAAATTGCTGTCTAATGTTACTTACTCAGAACCATACTTCAAACCTATCTTATTGCACTGTTGATGGGTGCTGAATTATGTAACTCTCCACTTGTAAAATTCTTGCACAGCTTAGACACGGGAAATTCCTATTGTCTCTAGTTTAGGCTTAGAAGAGCAGCTTTGCTATTGGAGTGAAACTTAAGGAAGTGTCAGGCTTTTCTGCTGATGACTTTTACTAATGATAGATTATAATAATAAAATTACATCCATTTGCACAGAAATAGCAAGCTGATACTCACTTGCCAGTCAGGTAGCCTCCGTGAAGGAGGCTACGATATTCACAGTTCCATATGATGAAGGGAGGGGCCTTAAAAGTATTAACACAAAGTTAAGCTACTGTTTGGAACAAACTCAGATCTGTTACTAAGGGTTTTGGGAGAGAGAGATTTGTTAGCCATGTGCCTCTCAGAGTCTGTCTGTGGTCTGTGCCCTGAAACAAACCTTGTTCAGAAATTTCCTGAAGTACAGTGTGGGATACATGCTTGGAGAAGTGCGACTGGAAACTCCCCAGGATGTTTGCTGACTCTCAGTCTGGAAGCCAGCTGGCAGCTATAAAATTCCAGTGGAAATGAATAATAAATAAATAGAAACAAAGTAAAAATAAGCAGAGATAAAAAGGATAGTAAGTCCATCTTTCCCTCAATCTAGTTGCTTTGGCTATTCTTAATGCTGTGTTGTGAGAAACATCTTTCAAACAGTGTGGGCAGGCTCCAAGCAACCCAAGGAGCTTGCACTCCAAGGAAGGATATGAAGAAGAGGTGGGGAAGACAAACATCAGTAGGGGCAGCTCAGCTGACTTCCTGGTTGTGCAGGCAGATAACCTTGTTGGCAAGTCTTAGAAATGAGAGGGAAAAGACCACCTCCTTTGTCTCAGGAAGGCTGTAATGACTTAGAGGCTGGGCTGAGATAGACAGGAAAGAGTGAGAAGGTAGTGGAGAAGTAGGCATGGCTTACATCAGGGATTGGCACAAGCCTGTCTTGGCTGAATGTGACACTGAAGCTTGTGCAATTGCCTTTCCTACTCTTGCCCTTCCCCTCTCATGGGGATGTAGGGATGAGACGGAAGGCTGATGGCTAGAGCATTGCTTCTAGGCAGAAATTGTTTTTCCTTCCTCTTCCCCCTTATGAGAAAAACTCTGCTGAAAGAGTAGCAGACATAATCACATCTCCTTAGCCAAAAGGAGACATCTGAATGAAGATCTCACTTAAAGATCTCAAGTATCTGAGCATAAGTGCCAGCCTTGTGAGCACTTGGTCTGCAGCCCAGCATATCTTCTGGAAGTCTGGGGCTGCCAACAATCACAGAAGCCTGGTCATAAAAGCTCTCCACTGGCTGGTGAACTAGACTGTAGTGTCATCTCTGTGATGAAATGAAGAATTACCATAGCTGGACCTGGAGTCATCCATTGTGGGATGTGGCAGTGCCATTTATACAGGTTTGGGAACAAATACACCATGAAAGGTGCTTTCATATGATCCTGACATTTTCATAAAGCTGAGGTCTTGCTTTGCTCGTAACATCATTTCTACCAGAAGGATTATTGGATGCCTTTGCTCGTTATCAAGAGCAAGAAATGGAGATTCATTCTAAGAGAATTAAAAGGTAACTGAGAAAGAAAGAAAATTACCTCTATATAACGTCAAATATTTGAATGACGTCACTCTCTTTAAGGAATACAACCTTGCCGTGTGTGAACAAAAACCTTCTCAATCAAAGAGGGCATAATGATAGTCTGAACTACTCATTGTTTTCAGTCAAGTTCAAATTAGTGAGCATCAATTTTTTTGATGCCTTAGTGCATAGAAATTTGCTCCTAAATGAATAATTACTAAAGGAACAGTCACAATCACCATCTTTTGCAGAATATTATTATTCTTTCTTCACTCTGTGACTACGAGTTTAATGATATTTTGAATATTATGGTACATAATATCATAAAGTCATCAACATATTCCCAAATCATACTTAAAATTCTTCCTAGGAAATGGGAGGCTTGAATCAATTGCACATTTGCAATTGATATGCAGTTGCATAATGCATCTGTAATTCTACACTAGAGAAGGAATAGTAACAAAAGAAACGTAGAGCAAAGTATTCTGGTAAGAAAAAATAAGTTTCTACCCTGTTCTTTATGCTGTCATTTCCCAGAAGGGAAGTGCTCAAGACCAGGTTGGATGGGGCTCTGAGCTACCTGGTCTAGTGGAAGGTTTCCTGTCTGTGGAAAGGAGGTTGGAGCTAGGTGATCTTTAAGGTGTCTTCCAGCACAAACCAATCTATGTTTCTATTGTTCTGTGATTTATAATTTATGCTCTTATGTCTCTTGGATGAAATTCTAATCTGTAAGTAAATTGGCACTAACTGTGGGGTGGCTGCCTCTGGCTTACTCCTCCTATAGGAACCTCTTTTCCTGTGAGTTCTTAGCTGCAGTCTGAATGCTCATACTGTGTTTTCTGGGCCTGCCTAAGTTGTAGCTGAGAGTGCTACATGAAGGTATTGGGAGGTACAGTGGCAGATGCCTTTGGTTCAAAGCTCTGAAATCAGAAGAAACTGCTTTTTAGAATATTTTCCTCTGTGTCACTTAGCCACAGTTTTGCTAACATTAGACATTAGCAAGCCTGATTTGACTTAAGGCTTTCTCTTTGATTCTACATGCTAATAGTGTCTTCCACTCTTTCCATTATCAGAACAGATAAAAATGTGCAAGATAACCAGGTGATTAAAATGAAAAGTTGCTTTACAGTTGGTCAGTTGGTCTCAGCCTCATTTTCTTCCCTCCTTCCTTTTTTTTTTTTTTTTTTGCTCCCCATCTCTGCATACCAAGGACACCTGAGGAGTCACAGAGGTCAAATGTTTCTATTCCAGTTAGGAGCTGCATGTGCAGTCTCCAGAAAGGCTCTAAATCACCTGAACATATAACAAATCCTTTGGCATGACAACAGTTCAAAGGCAAAGCCATCCAGCTCTGGGTAGCTATCTGTTAAAGGGTTTGATATCGTAGATGAGAGCAATGTGAAAGGAAAACATAGCTAACATCCATCCCCTTTCTTGGTTTATGCTTCCTGATGAAAAGTGAAGTGCAAGCAACAGAGGGATGTGTGCTGTAACCTAAATTTTGTTGTCAGTGGTGCTTTCAATGCTGAAAGAAGGAAGCCTGCAGCTTCTTGCCTAGAGTGTGTTTCTGGCTCCACAACTCCAGAGAAACCATGATGAGAAGATGAGTGGTGAAAATCTGAAGGAACACTGTGAAAGAGGAGAGCAAGCCCAACGCAATCTGTTCTGGTCAGTCTGACTCTTTCCTGCTTTCAGCTGCTGAGTGCGATTTTCTGTCCTGTCTAGGGTTCTCTCTCCAAGTCAGAAAATGTCTGACTTGGTCTTTCCAAGCAGTTCTTTACAACTACTTTTACATGCAATGCTACCAAAAGAAACTGCAAACAGTTGGTGCATTCTCACCCTGTATGACATGTTCCCTAAGTGGATTTGCCAGTGGACTCCCTCTGATACTGAATAACATCCATTCACAGCTAATCCATAATGATATAGTTGGTTGTTATAATGCTGATTAGGAGGTGACAGGAACAGCAGTACTTGAAAAAACAACAATATTTGAAGAAGATACTTGATGGATTCATTCCTCTTCCTATGAGAGGTGAATGGAAAAGGTATTAGTCTTGAGGGGGAGCTGGACTCAAACTCAGTTTGTAAGGTTCACATCAAATTTGTGGCAGTGGACTGCAGCTATTTATAACTGCAGTCAGAAGGACAAATTCAGCCCTTACAAGCCTAGCTTTGCTTGGTTTTCTATAGGCAGCACTGATTGTACAGCACCAGCGACATCAGTGCAAACTAGCAGCATAAATCACCGCTCACAGTCTACAGCTGGCTTCAGCCTTTGCTGAAGTTCATGCTAGTGTCCCTAGATCTCTTAACCACATTAAAATGAGTCCGTCTAGTGTTTCTATCCCTGCTGTAGTCATACTTTTGATTGCAAAGCAGCCTTAATAACATGTCTCTAGGGACTGCAGGGCCAGCCAGGAGAATACATGTTTTAGTTTTGGCTTTGCCATGGTTTTATGTGGTAACTTGGGACACATCCTCTATCTCAATGTCTTTGCTTCTGTGATTAGAAGAATGCTATAATTACTTTCCTGAGTCTCCAGAATGCTGTAAGGTAAGTGCTGGTCAGATGCTCAGAAAAAGGCTTGAGGGTGCATATAAATAAAACACAAATTATGTGCCAGTATAGTAGTATGGAAATGAGAGCTCTAAACAGAATTTCCTATAGGATAAGCACCAAAGCAATGACACAGTCAGTCAGTCCAAGCACTGTTGAGGGAAGTTGATATAGCTGAATTAATTAACACCTGCTAGCTTGTGTATTCAGAAGTATTTCTGAATGCACAATTTCTGCATTTCTAAGTAGAAGGATCGTGTTGTATGTGATTTATCAAGATGGACACCTTGAGCAATGTCTATGTGCCAAAGAACTTCTCTGTAGTTCCTATTCTTCCTCAGCTATGGACCTTCATCCAGCCAACAAAATATGCTACTTTTTGTCTGTAAACCATTCCTTGCTAGGACATAGTATGCTATTTTAGTAAAAACCAAAAGGGACTCCAGTATTAGAGTATTTGGAAGAATCAAGGACGAGGGTCCTCATGAGCAAGAATATTGCACAGAATCCTTTGTTCCCAAGACAAATTGTGGGTTGTGGGGAGGTGTTTTATTAAAATTAGTAACGTCCATGGTTATTANAAAAAAAAAAAAAAGGCAACTTAAATCTGCCTAAAGAGTCACAAGCTGGAGAAGGAATTTTTTCCAGTGATAACATGTAGCCTAAGAAAATATTTACATAAAATCCTATTTTAAAATTTTCTTTGGATCAAGTCAACAGAACAACTGCAATTGAGATTTATTCTCATTACTAATTAAACCACAATGATTAAGTTAACTACAAGACAGTGCTAATTACCACAGCTGTCTTGGTTTTGTTTGCTGTAGTGAGCAACTGCAGGTAACCACCTGCTGTAAGAAGGACACTTGTTAATAATGCTGTACCACTCTGCACGCAATAGTATTATGGGTCTTTCTTTAAGAAAACACTTAATATCCCAGTTATTCTGACCTGGACTGCTGGATGTACTGCTTAAAGCACGAGTCACTTGAAACATAATGCAGCAGACTGCTGAGGGAGCAACAATCCTTCATTGGGATGGATCCTTTCAGGACAAAGTAAGTGGGGCAGAATCTAAATGGCTGCACACTCTTTTGAAAACAAGCCTGTCCTTTCAGGATGGAAAGTGCCTCCCATTGCAGAGGCCAGCTTAAACAAAAGAGAAGCTGGTAAGTCAAAGATCACAAGACCAAACACAGGAGGTTGTAAACCAATTTCATTTTACAGAATCAAAGAACCACAAGCTGTTCTGAGTTAGCAAGGATACACAAGGATCTTCTTAGGCATGATGACCTGAAGTGCTATCATTATTTGACAAAAGCAGAATTTTTAATGGAAGTAGTAACAAGTTTTACAATTTTTTTCCATTGAAAGACTATGATAATGCATAACATCAAAGATTATATATTATAATAATGAAATTATATGCCTGTGGGTGTTTCTCTGATGTTTTATGGTACTTCTGTGATTTCTTATCTCCCTGTCCCCTTAATACTTAGCCTAAGTTATCATTCCCACTTACCTATTAATTTTATACTGCTACTTTTAAGCAGCTGACACCCTGACACCAGTTCCACTGGAAGAAAGCAAGACAGGTGTAGGAGTTGGACACTGTGTGTAGGAGTTGGACACATCCACAGTCTGTCTATGGATGCAGACTGATAAAAATTCATGTTGTTTGACACAATGATGTATGCTCTTTCCTTTATATAAAACAAAACCCTGAGGACAGTACAAGCCTGTGGGTTTAGAGCCTTCTGAAGTGATCCTTTCTTTTAGCAGCTGTGGAGCAGAGCAAGTACTCTTTTAAAGGCAAAGTATGAGTGTCTTTCCACAGCATTTTCAAGAAAAATGTTAGATCTCAGTACACAACTGCACTTGTGAGTTACAGTATATACATACTTAAATGTTGCTGTTGACTCCTCACAAAAATAAATAATTACATTTGAGTGATGTTGTAGTCAAATCTCTTTTAATTGAACACCATTGTTGTGCTGAATATTTCCATGTTGTTACCCATGTGCCTATGAAATAATATAATTCTTGATGGAATGAATGAACAGAAAGGTTTATGTTAATTTGGCTCCACAGAGATATTTTCTCCTTCCCCACTGAGACATGTACCTCCTTTTTCACTCTTCTATCCATCTGGAGTTTTTTTGTAACTTATATTGGTGTCTATTAATGCTGTTATGTGGCATGCTGAACTAAAGTTAATTCAATTAGTTCATTTTCAAAAATGCTCAAAACTCATTTTGTGAGATCATTTACTTAGAGGCTGGTTGCCAAAATTAAAGAAATAAAATCTTTCTACAATTTCTGGCATGTAAACATGATTTCTTTATTTGTAGTATACTGAGATAAACCAAGATAAGGCAGCTCAAAATGTCGTCTGAGTAACCACATATACTTCGAGTAAAAGTACAAAATTTACATCCTGTTTGTCCCTTTGTTCTCACATGCTGTGTTTATGGATCCAAAAACCCTGTGCTCTATTTCTCCAACAAACTTTCTCATCAAAGAAAAATGCCAAATGCTTCTCCACAGATGTAGGCATAGAAGTGATCTATGGTTCTTAAATTTCTGAAGTGCTTTAGAAGGCAAAACTGTCCAAACCTGCCATAGAGCAGCTCTATGGAAGCAGTTCAATGTAGAAATCCTTCACTTTAGCAGTATCCACACGAACCAGAATGAAATATTAACATTTTTGTGACCTCAAAGTCTGCCTTTTTGGGAATGTCATCAGTAATAGCCCCTTATACAATCTTATCTTCTTTACAGGGTTTTTTTGTTGTATTTGTCAGGTACTTTAATTGCCTTTGTAGTTACATACTTGTCAGTATTTATCCTGTTCTTGTTCAGGTCATATGTTCCTGTTCAATTTTTCATGTAATTCTGAAACTCTGGACATACTCATGTGTAGTCTCACATCCTATACCAACCAGACATGAACTTTCCTGAAACTTAGGTTGTATTCTACTAGACTCAGTTTTGGTGGGATAAACCTAACAGGCTTTCTTCTTCCATAGTTAATGTTAAATATGAACAACAGTATGAATTGAATACAATTCACCTTTCATTTTTTTGCTTCTTTTTATCCCATGGTATGTATTTCTGCAAGGTAGAGCACGTGTATGTCTGTATCTGTTTGTGTGTATGTGTTTTTGACAGAGCACAAAGATTCAATTAATTTCATTTCTGACACTCTCAAAATTATTTTTTCAAAAGCCAAAAGCTAACTGGTTTTGAAATATCATTGGAGATATCAATGATGCCTCTTTCTCTAAGGAGAAAGGAAAATATACATAGGTTGATGGAATTTTCTCAAACTGCACTTTTCTAAAATATATGATTGTAGAGTAAAGAATAGTTGGAAGATCAAATGTCACAGCAAATCTCTCAGCCGTTTAGCAATTGAATACTTCAGAAGAAATATTTATGTGTCTTAAACAAACTTTTCTACTCCTTTTATGTATTCTTTCCTTCTTGTCTTGCAAAACTCTTTATTCATTTCTTAGAAAAAGCCCTCCTTATAAAGACTCATTGGAAAACAGGTAGTTATTCTTAGAGCTGTCAGCAACTGCAGCTCTGAAATAGGAGTTGAGAAATTCCAAGGAAATAGCAATGGAAACTGCTGGAAACCTAGAAACAATTTAATCTAAGGTTATCTTTTCTTTAAAACTTGCTTGGGCAAAGTCAAAAACATCCGTTTTTTCTCCAGGAGAGCGCAGTATTTCCAACTGTGATTCATGATTTATTTCTCAATGTACACAGGTTTATTTATTTCCCTTTTCTTCAGGAATACATCCCCCATGTTTCTTCCTCTCTAATGTTCACCAGATGTGAAAAGCAGCCTGAGAGACTGCAGCATTCCTCACCTTCTCACTTGCTAAAGCCATCAACCAGATTCTCAAAAGCCAAAGCAGTCCTTGTTGTCAAGACTACCTGTGATATGATGTTGTTTTTCTTTCTCCTCCTGGTTTTCTGGGGGTAAGGTGTTAATTCCAAGAAGGATTTTTGCCCCGTATTTATCAACAAACTTACAGCAGGGAGCCAATATGAGCTGTCACACATGTGCTGAGTTTAACTTACATGAGGGAAGGGACAACAACAAGTAGCAGTGTTCAGGCTGATCCCTGAGCACTATCCCCACTTTCTCTTTCTGCACCTCTCCCAGATATTGAGGAGGTGCTCAAATGTGTTGCAAATATCGTCCAGGTCAGGTGAGAGCAGAGTATTTCACAGAGACAGAATTTTGCATAAAGCTATGGTGTGGTAGGACAGATAATTTCCAAATCTGTTTAGAACTTTAGATACACTTATTTTTGGTCATGGCGTCCCGGTACCTTGGAGATGCGGTACAATGTGATCTTACAGTTAGTTATGAGAGCTCACTGTGTCTTTTGCTTAGAAGCAGAACTACACAGATCTGGTGGGCTTCTTATGGTCTTTAAAGCAATGAAAAAAGGTTTTCCTCTCATTTCTTTGGAAAGACATACTTATTGTTGAGGTCAACCCTGGCTTAGGTTTTGACTGCAGTTCCACGGATAAGTGCAGGAAGGCCAGTTTCTGCTTTTTGGAATTGCACTGGCAAACCTGGGGAGAAATGACCTTATCTTCTTCCTTCTTCAGTCTTGTCTAATCAGCAAACAGTTTCTCTTTTGTTTTTCCTTTAATCATTTCTCATTTTTCTGAAGAGCAATCTAATAAATTCCACTCTTCACTTTTATTTCAAGTTGTGGAAGTTTCTCTTTTAACTAAAGCTTGGGCTGAAAATTTACAATAACATGGGTGGAGAAATTATGAAAAAATCCTGTAAAGCTAAACAGTTGTCTTAGTCTCAGTTTTTCATTAAACAAATACTTCTGTCAATATTCAGTAAATGGATGTCACTTCTGTAGGCGCTTAAATAGAAGGAAAAAAAAATTGTTTGCTTNAACATGGTAATCCTGACATTGGAATTATATTACCTTCAGGTGTTATTTATTTTTAATACTAGCTGTCCATTGATGTATTCTCTATGCCCCATTTGAATCTGTGATGTGTGTTTTTCTCTGGTTTATCTGTGTATCATCTTTGGTGCTTCATGTAGAACCGTGTTGTTCAGCATGGTACATCATTATATTATTCCCAGTAATTAATACCTTACTTTGCTTACAGATTAAATTAACTGCTTTGCCTAGATGTTTCTTCTTTTGGTAGTCTGTACTACGTGCAGCGCTGCTAATGATTTTAAATTAAATGAGCCAAAAAAAACCCTCATTGTGTCCTTTCAGGTAAATATAATTTGAAAGAAAAAAACTACTAATTTTTGTCATCCTGATAATTATTACCTACCCTCAGCTCATCAGCCCACCTCTCATTTACCCTTCTGTTCCCATAAAGCTGTTCTCTAGAGAGGCAAAGGAATTCCAAGAGATGGAAAAGGCAGGGAAAATAAAAGCAGACAAAATTATGCTTCATGTCTTCACTATGCTATCAAATGATGTTATATTTGACTTTTTGTTCCCTGTAGGACCACCAGTGTTATCAAATGGATTGATTTCTAAGCCCTTAATCTCTTCCTTACATTGATGTACCTTCCTTTTCAGAGTTTGGAGAATCAGGTACACTGTGCCATTTGATGTGCAACAAATAAAAATGACAGTCATTTGACTTTGCTTTGTCTGATGGATATTTCCCTTCTTTTACAGTGTAAGACAACTGCTGTAAATGAGAAACTGTTTTTGCCCAATTTTTTTTGTGCTCACTGTTGTAGTATCTCCTATAATGTTTTCTCTCAGTGTTTTCTCTAAAGAAACTCCTTACTCAAAAACTACAATAGCTCAGACATTGAAGTCAATCTTGGTTTTGATGCAATCAAGAGAAAACATAGAACATCTATTGACAATGCCAAAGCAGTGATTGTACTGAAATTTTTTACCACTGGCTTTACTCAGAGGAAGATCTTGCCAAGGATCTCCAGCACATACTTTGCAGCTATTTCTCAGGAGGTCTGGAGTTCTGTTAAGTTGTTCTTGGCAGAATGTAAGGTGTCTGGGAAGCCAAGTTTTTAAGAAGAAGATTAAACTGAGTGCTTTTAAAAAATAAATTGACAAATTCAAGGTGTCAGTCCCAAAAGAAATTGCTTGTATTGACCTCTTTGAAGTCTACTAGACAAGACGTGGAGTTTTGTTTGAGCACTGCAAAGCAAGGCTCAGCAATAGAACTCCCAATCACTTTTGTCACTTTTTGATGAAAAAGTTGCTTTTTCTTAGACAGTGGTATCATATATGGTGGTATCAACCCAGGACCAGACAACTGATGATATTCTGCCCTTCTGCTAAAGGATTCTTCTAGCACTGCAAAAGTCATCTTCTGGCAGATTATGAACTCTTTGCCATCTCTGTGACCATGACCTTGCTTCAAGGGCAACTGCAGGGCAGCTGCAGTCAAAGGTGATCCAAAAGTGGCTGTAAGTGTGGAGATGCTCTAGGATATGAGAAGCAGTCAAAATATTTATCTAAGTTATAACTTTGTACCCTCTAGTCTCCTGATATTCTCCCCCTCCTGTGATTTCTTGAACAGCTATGAACCTTGCTTCTAGTTACAAGTTGTCTCTGGCTCAGAGTTTTTCCTCTTCATAGTATTATTCATGCTTCTTAGAAACATGTAAAGACAACTACAACGTCTATAAAAAGTTTTACAAACATTTCGTACAAACCATAGAATAGCCTGAGTTAGAAGGGATTGACAGGGATCATCAGGTACAATTCCCCTGTACAGATCTCCTCTCACACACAGTTCTTATAGATTTCATTATAGATTTTCTTATAGATTTCATAATTTTTATAGATTTCATAATTTATAGATTTTTAAATTTAAGACAGAATTTTTTTTGAAACTGAAACTGGGTTTATTTCCTACTGATATTGAAGGAAAGAAGGCAGGATTGCTTACATGTTCATTTTCTTCTTTTAATACACAAATCAGGATTCACTTCAGAGATACAAGTTCATTGCAGTCACAAAATGCAGTGTGTATCTCTTTCTACTCTTGCTGTTTAAGAGTCAAGAAAATAATGGGAAACTTTCTCACACAATAAGAAATGAAAAACAATCCATGCTCTTAAACTTCTGTCCAATGTCCAGCAGTTAACGCAATCTGAAAGCTATAATTCATAGAATTTTAACAGAGCTACATTGTTCTCACATAGTTTTTCTATTTCTATTTACCTTTCTTTATGTAAACCCAGATTTTCTGTTGTGCCAGCCAAGTGGTGCAATGTTCCTGGAAAAGAAATAGGCATCACATGGGGAGCTTTTATCCTAATCCCATTACCTGTATGTGGCCCCAGCGAAGGAGCAAATTGTGGTAGCACAGCCAGAGTCAGCAAACTCCACTTACCAATTGCTAGTTGTGTGCTGCCATGCAACGTGCCAGGTATTGGAAATTGGCACATGGGGACAAGCATTTCCCCACTGAAGCACATTGCAGTAAAACTGTTTTTTCAGGGATAGAAATGGATTTTAGCCTGGAATCACAGACTATTTTACATTGGAAATGACCCTTAAGATCAGTCTGTGCAGGGATCCTCTCAAAGAATGAGGAATTTTTTGTATTTTCCTACTCTTGTTCTGTTTTTGCTTGATATTCTGAGTTGATTGGGTGAAAATTCAGATACATGAATCTTTCCCACATAGAGGATGTAATAAAGACCAGCCTTTTCCCTTCAGAAGAGCTATATTGGGATTCCTAATTGATTTAGTGTTCCAAATTTCCCAGGATCCCCAGCAATCTACAGAGGTAATCACAGAGCTAGAGCTTGCAACCCCAGATTTCTTTCTTGTAGTGTACTTGGACTCAGTAATACCTGAAGTTCTGCCAACCTTTTCTCAGACATAGCCTACCCAGTAGGCTGCAAAAGGCCTAGGAGCACTGAAGAAGGTGCTGTTAGAAGAAAACTGATAACTGGATTTCTAGCATCAGACAATGAACAAACAGATACAATGGTAATAACTACAAAAGAAATAGCTAAAATATTTTCATACCGATTCTTTTCTTTGACTTACCTTTGGTAATGTCAGTGCTATCTTTTCCTAATGGGTGAAATGCAATACTCTTCTAAAAGCTTTGCTCAGACTTGAAACCATAGACTTTCTTTGTGTCTCTGGAACAGCTGTTTCAAAGCATTTTAAACCATTGGGCTGCTGCCAGACCTCAGTGTTTTTCTGGTTTCCAACACAGTTCTTACAAATTTTAAATTGAAAACTCTTTAATATATTTCTGCAAACAGCTCACCATGACCTTAGACCAGAGTTTTAGTGGAATTGTTGAACAGGAAAGGATTGTAATCTGTGGATCTCTGCATTGAAATACCTTTTGGACATAAAATAAATAACAGAGAAACAAATTATTTGCAAACTTTTTTTAGCAATTATTTGCTAATACTTTGCAGGAGGCAGACTGGATCACAGCTTGCTCTGTGTAACTGATAGTGGCAGCTGATTCAGAATTACTTTACAGAATTACATTATTTCAGCATGAAAATTACTGATTTACCTGCTTGCAAAGTTATCACTGATCAGTACTCTATGTGTAACACAAGTTGCTTTAAAATCTGTTCCTAGGATATCTAGGACAAGTATGAAATTTGGATGTGATGTTTTTTAACAAACACATTTTTATTGACTTCCTCCAAGAAAAACAAGTGTCTGGCACCTGGGTGACCATTATATTGCAGGATGGCAGTGTTTAGAAAATATCTTCACTATTTCACACTTTTTAGGAATATGTAAGAGTTCAGAGTTGGTGGTGGTTCTCCTCCTGCAGGTAGTTAAAATCAAAAGCTAAAAATAGAAGTTTTTCTTTGCAGATGCCTGAATTCATTAGTGAAGAATGAAATATGAGGAGGTGCGGCCTTTCAACTTTTACCGTTAACAAGTTCTGTGTTCTCAAGTTGTTTTAAGTGAATCCCTCTGACACAAGCCCTGAACTGCTGAAAGAAAGGTGCCTACCTTATGTGCTGGAGCAGTCTGAGGTGTATTTAGATGGCAATGTTTAAAAACTGTCTGTAAAAGCAAGCAATGCTAATTGCACAGTGAGGTTTGCCAAGATTGTGAGAAAATTCCCAATACATGTTACAGCAAATACCATCAAGACAATGAACCAGTGACTGGATCACAAGCACAAATAGGATATTATTTTGCTATATTACTAATGCCATTTGCTGGAACTAAAATGGCCTGGCCATTTGCTGTTCATTGCTCTACTGTAGAATACCTGTCCTGATCATGGGAGCCAAACTTCACCATAAAAATAGAGAGAATGTTCACCATTGGTATGCTCATGTGCAATCCTTGCCATTTTTTCACTATTTCAGTTTCTGCATATGTGCTTTCTGCTCCCCTTCTGTGGTTGCCAGCAGTTTAGCTAAATAAATGTAGCCTGGAATTACATGTACTGCTCCATGCAGCTCTGTATGAAGTGCAAGTATGACATGCAACAACTTTTCTGATTAAAAGAACAGAAAGGAGCTTAGGGAGGTAAACAAAAAAACTTGAAACAATCTCTATCCCTAATGGCTTTCTCAAAAGGCTTGAGTTCAGCTTTATCATCATTGCAAGGGACTGCAGCTTAGTGTGGAACAAAAATCCTGATTTCTTTGCCCAGTGATATATGAGTAAGTTACCTGATTCATTTAGTCACAGATTCTTTCTCTGTAAAAGTACCTCAACACAGTGTGGGCAGTGCTGAGAATTCTTTGGTCGCTACGACTGAAGGAGAGTAGAGTCCAGTAATGTGACATTCCTCTAGTGTTTACTGTAATCCCTATAACAAATCCACACAAACAGAAGCAGAAAAATAAATCAAAGGTTTTAATAAATAAATAAATGAAAAAAAAATTTTAAGAGAGAGAGAGAGAGACAGAAAACCAAGCAGATGTGCAATAGCAAAAAGCCCATGGTGTTCTGGTTCTAGTCAGAACCAGATTAATTTTTTGCAGTAGCTGCCACATGAGGTGGCCAGGACATGGAGTTTATTCTGTATCA
>VXBC01012662.1:42409-67928 GCA_013399945.1 Ploceus nigricollis | reverse complement strand
AGCAGTCAAAATATTTATCTAAGTTATAACTTTGTACCCTCTAGTCTCCTGATATTCTCCCCCTCCTGTGATTTCTTGAACAGCTATGAACCTTGCTTCTAGTTACAAGTTGTCTCTGGCTCAGAGTTTTTCCTCTTCATAGTATTATTCATGCTTCTTAGAAACATGTAAAGACAACTACAACGTCTATAAAAAGTTTTACAAACATTTCGTACAAACCATAGAATAGCCTGAGTTAGAAGGGATTGACAGGGATCATCAGGTACAATTCCCCTGTACTGCACAGGGCAGCTGCACAGGGCAGCTGCACAGGGCAGCTGCACAGGGCAGCTGCACAAGGCAGCCCCAAGACTTGTCCAAATGCTTCTGGAGCTGTGTCAGGCTTAATACTGAGGCCACTACCCTGGGGAGCCTGTTCCAGCGTCTAACCACCCTTTGGTGAAGAGCCTTTTCTTGATATGGAACTTAAACCTCCCCTGACACAGCTTCAGGCCATTCCCTCAGGTCCTGTCACTGGTCATCACTGAGAAGAGCTCAGTACTTGCCCCTTTGCTTCCCTTTGTGCAGAAGTTGTGGACTGTGATGAGGTCTCCCTTCAGTCTTCTCCAGGCTGGAAAGAGCAAGCAACTTAAGGCAGTCCTCATAGAGATTCCTCTCAAGGCTCTTCACCATCTTCATGGCCCTCCTTTTCCTCATTACCCTCAGTGCAAAGAGGATCAAATAAACTGTACTGCAACACAGCTTTGCTGCTGTGATAATCCAGGGCTGGCCTTTCACAGCCTGTTTTTCCAGGATCCCATGTGAAGACATGTCCTTACCCAGTCTTTTATTAAATGGATTATCCAAAAGCAGGTAAAGTAAACAGGGTTGGGAGTACACATAATTTCAAGGTTACTCTGTTCCCAAATCCACACTGGTGAAGTCAAGGACCAGCACTGATATTCCTGTGCAGTGACTCCTCCAATGCTGCAGATGGTTCACACAGAACCATTTCAGTGATGAAGATCCTCCAGGCCTGTATTTCTATATATGATTCCTCAGCAAATGTCTTCTCTGACTCTGAGACTAGATCTATTCCCACCTCACCCAGTGAGGAACTGATTGTGATGGCATATGAGGAAATCGTTAACTGTAGCAGATTCTCTTTCTGTTTGAATTTCCCAGAAATTCTGTTTGAATTTCTGTAATGTCGATTACAGTTTGTGCCTAAACAGAGTTTTCCACCTGTGTGTGACAAAATAGATGACCACAAAAGATGGTGATGACTACCTAACAAGGAAAATTGAGGCAAAGAGAGATGATGTGACACATCTCACTGTCACTGAAGGTGGCCATGTTTCCTGCACCATAAGTAGACTCAATAGGTCGGTTCCTGCTGTAGCAGTATTCTCTCAGTCAGAGACAGCCACTCCAGTATGTGCTCTGGTGTAGCACATACTGAACACTGCAGGTCTTATCACAAACCAGCTAGAAATTGATAGGAAAACCTTGCAGTGATTTCCAGGGCTTTTGAACAAATTGCAGCAGGCAAGGGAGGGAATATTAAGCTACTATACATTCAGCTCTCACTTGTTTTATCAGAAAGGGTAGGAGTGTATTGGAGAGTAGAGTTTGTCTCTGACAGATAGCATCAACACTGCAGCGATGTTTATTTTACTATGGCAATATAAATCTTATTGCTTCATTTAGAGAATGAAGTGGGAACTGCTTGTGGCTGATTCAGACCCTTCAGTTTTCCATTGCTTTTACATTGCATGGAGGACAGAGGTGAGCACATTTTATTACATCACCCTATTGAGCCTACTTAAAACAGTGATTTAAGTTTTGGCTTGAAATTTTTCTCCAAGAAAAAATGACATGAAATAACTCATCTTTGTGGGGCATTCTTGAGAAAAGATGTTCAGTGCTCTTGTTCAATGGTGACACATTGCCACTGAATTTAATTGAAACCAAATGCTGTTTCACTGTAGTCATGAGACCAACTGCATCTATGTGTGACAGAGTTCCTTGCAATTATGAGAATGGTACAGTATTCCTCCTACACCTGTACATGTGCAAGACAATGGCAGAGAAAAACCAGAGCAAAAAATGTCTTCCTCTGTGCTTGTGAAAGACTCAGGTATCTGTGCAATGTCTGTCCCAATAGCACAACTTAATCTGTGAAAAAGGAGGGCTTTCTTTCCACCACTGCTGATAAGGTATAATTAGCTTGTGATACTCACTGCAGCTAGATACCACTAAGAGCAGACACTTTAGTAGGATCAAATGAACAATGAGAAAGTTTCTAGTTTCAAAATACAGGAAATGAATGCATCTGTATATGTGTTAGGAGAGCCAGAACACCCCCCTGCTTTCCTTGATTTTCAGCAGAAAATCTTACCACGAGTACATTATGCTCCAAAATTATTTTTGTCTGCCTCCTAGTCACTGCCACCTGCAATGAAAAATAATATATAGGAGACAGAATGTGTGGTGTAGTTCTCTTTATTACGTTACACAAGAGAAATGAGAAAAAAACAATTATCCTAATAAAATGTGCCCGGAAAAAAATGTGCTATGAATTCTGTTTAGCACTATAAATATGTTAATTGTGGGCTAAATTAAACACACTTAGCTTGCAGCTGACTTAGATAATCTTCTTACAGAAAATCACAAAGAAGGCAAAAAAACCAGAGTTAGAATCACAGCCCAATCAACCCAAGTCTTGGGAGAGACCATATAATTTCAAGAGATTGCTTTTCATCCAGTATGTGTGTAAGTTACACACAGTTTCACAGAGTGATATAATTAAAGAAGAAATTGAGGCAGTGGAGACTGAAGGAGAGGACAGTAAAATGGAAGGGAAGTGAAGATGGTGCAAGTTTCACCATGGCAGGAATTGCATATAATGAATGTGTGCATGGAGCTGGAGGATGTGAGGATATGGGCTGATCCAAGGAAGAGTGAAGTTGAGAACTGAGTTGCCCCTGGATGTTAAACACTGAACCTCAAGTCAAAGTTATGGAGATTCCCTTCCAGCCTCATTTCTTTCCCTTCACACTCCCTGTAACTGTACTTTTGAGTCACCTCTGCCATTGCAATACACAAGGGCTTGACAGAAGGCTGTACTCATACAAACCTCACTTTCCTTTCTGCTGAAATAGCAGTTGTTGGCAGCTCAGATTTTCCCCTTCTTTTTCTCCCTTTTAGATCGTGTCCTTTAGCAGGAGAGATATTGTGGGAAAAAAAGTAGAAAGAGCCATATTGTACATGTACATGTACAATTCTGCACATGGTCTGCTTTGGCTCAGTTTTTTTAACTTCTGTTTATCATTGTGGAGTTCAGAGGCACCAGCTTGGAGTGGCTTATCGCTGACTCACATGGGCTTTACTCAATCTCTTGAGCTGTACGTGACAAATGTCTTCAGGATTAAGCCTTTGAAGGAGAAACTCCTTCACCTCAGATGGCATAAACAAGATAAGCATACTAAAGCAAGCTTAGAGAATTTTATTCCCTCTTGTCAAACATCTGAAATAAAAATATCCTGGCACCAGTTTTATAGCATCAGGCCAGTACCATGGAAGTGTCTCCCTATGTAACTGGACTGCCAAAGATGTCTGTTAGGGACAGCTGCACAATGATAAATTCTCTGCTCATTAAGGTGGGACAAAGCTTTGTTCCTATCTTAAAAAGGCTCAGCAAAGCATCTCATAAGTGGTCTTTAAGAGTCTCCAGTTTTCTTTCACGGTTTCTTAGTTTGGAAGCTTTTATGCAGCAGCCATGGGTCAGTCAATATTACCACTGATTTAACATTGCATATAGAATGTTAAAAAAGCTAAGAACTTTCTTATTAAAAGGAATTCCTCAGAGAAACAAATCAGTTCAGACTACCTCCTTCTCATTTCCAGTTGATTTTGCCTTTTGTGGATTGCTGCCAATAAAGTGATAGATGTAGTGTACCCTGACTTTTCTTCCCTGAAATATTTCTTGTAAAGCATTAGACACTGTATCAAGTCTCATACCAATTGCCTAAGAATGTAATTGCTACTGAATTCTCTTGCTTGTGTTTTTAATGGATTAAAAAAAACATCCCTAAGAAGACCACAGACAACCAGCCAATAGACCAAAGATTGATCATAACATTTCACATGAAAATCACAAACTGATTATGGACTGATTTTCAGTTTACAGGTATACTCATGTTCCCTAAAACCTCTGGGTCCATAGTGATCAGGGGTATCCTAAGGGTAGAGGAACTATCTAAAGATAGTGAAAATGCCTTGATTTAGGAAGATAGGTGGTAGAGATTTTGGTTATTATTTTCTGGAATTTTTTTTGTTTCTCTTTTTATCTTCAGTTTTTCTGAAAGGCAAGCTCTTAGCCCTGTTGCAGTTAACTGAGTCCCTCTGTTGCTGGTGGTAGGTTACATAGCTGGCTATATGTTACAAATGTAATTTCTGAGATCATGGAAGAGCAGTATCATTACTGTTAAACAAAAATGAGAGCCACTATTTGAAAGAAAATGTCTTCAGCTTGTCACCAATGAAGTTCAAGAACATGAAACATGAATTTTGAAAGTAACTGATAAAAATAACTGATTTGAAAGGCTTGGGGACAGAAAAATAAGAGTGGAAATGAGGAAAAAAGTGTAAATTTTCTTTTAAATTAGGCACAGATGTTTTTAACATAGGCACTATGTTTTTAGTATAGGCTGTACAATCTGATTTATAATAACTTGTCCTGAGATATCTTGCTCTGTAATTTTCAACACACAAGGAAAGAAGGTGCATGATTAGGTAGACTAAATATAACTGATTTTTTGCCACTTTTGGTCTACCAGCTAAGCAGATCAGTGGAACATTGTCCACAGAAGGCCACGTACATGTACAGGGAACACCGACGCAGAAGCTGGTGGAGATGGGAAGTAAAAATGCCATGTGCTAACCTGCATCCATTGAGACTGATGGGATTTTTGCCTAGGTTCCATAGAAACAGGAACTGCTTCTCAGCATAAGCTTGGCATCTATTTCTTCAGTGCCTTTGAGAGCTGAGTCCTGAGACCAGTTTGTAAACATCATTTCATTTTGCGTTCTATCAATTTCCTCTAATTATTATCTGCTGCCTTGGAAACCAGATGCGTATTTCACAGCTGCATGGAAAAATGCTAAACATTTTTTCAATGGGAAATTTGAGATGCAGATAATTAAACTTAATCCAGAAAACCAAGGCAACTTGACTGATTGAAAAGCTATTTCTGGTCCCAGTGGCTCTACTGATATTCTCTGTTTCCATCTGGCTTTCCTCACTGCAAGGCTGTTGGTAGCTGTGACCTAAATGTGTTGAATGGAGGTGATGTCCCAGATAACTGAGTTCCCAAGGAGCAGAGAAGGATTGTCAAATGACCAGGGCATTGGTGAGGGCTCTATCCCTGCCTTCTCCTTGGTCAAAACCTTGCATTCAGAAAATATGTCCAGAGCCCAGCTCTGGATTTCAGTGGGACTTACAAGCTCAGGTCCTCAGAACTCTGCTCTTGTCTCTCCAGTTCCAACATGTCAGTGGGGAGTTTTGCTCTGGCTCTCTTTAAGCACTTAACATCAAGACAGATTTCTGGACATTAAAGTGAGATACCAATGGCTGAATTCAGAAAACTCTGTCAAAATCGCTTACATCCTAGTAGTAGAGAGTATGGTCCCATAACTTAAGATGTACCAGTGATGTTTTTGTTTCAGTACAGGCACAGCTGAAAAGTGGAGAAAATGTTTCTGCTGAAAACGTGAAATTTTATAATTTCACACAAGCATTGTCTTATCTCCTTTTTGTCCCAAATATAGAAAATTTCAGTCTATTGGGATGGCCAAATTTCATCTTTGAATCATCCGGTGGGTAACCAAATGCCCTGATTTGCTCAGTCAAATCTGTTCAATCATCTTTGTATATCTCAGCAAAATGTGACTACATTTGGCCAGAGGATCATGCAACAAAATATGTTACTTCATTCCCATTTCCCCCATATTTTCCAACAGAACCTTACTGGTGTTAAAGACATGATCCTGTGTCTTGCAAAAAGTTGTTGTCAGGAAGGTTTGTGGTACCTACCACTATTAAATCCTTCATTAAGTTACTTTCTTCCCCATTCCAGAGGCCAGTCTTGAGTAAAATGTGGCCCATATCAGCTCTGTGCCCCGTATAATCTGGAGTTTCTATTGCAGGGAACGTGGGACTTCAATTTCTGCCTGCCATGAAAACCAGATCTGCCTGAGAATCAGGATTAGGAAAGATGGTCAAATCTTTTAAACCTTGGCAGAATTCAGTGGGTGAAGAGTCACTCTGGGGAATCAGCTTGGGTTCATTTTTAGAGAAAACTCAAGACCTTTTAAGTATCATTAAAGCCTTCTGCAGTCTACCTAATTCTTCTCATTCACTAAATGAGCAAATAAAAGTCTATTACTGATTTCTGTGGGGGACTGAACAAGAAGTGAAGGGAAATATTTAAATGAAAACAAACTGTCACTGAATCTCAGAGAAAGCAACAAGAGCTCAACATGTCCAAGAACTATGGCGAGAAATAGAGAAGTTCCAGCTCCACTGCAGAGCCTGATGAGGAGGAGTATCGGTTTTTTGCACCACTAATTGTCTCTTTTCTGCAATCACAGGAGAAAAAATCAGGTTTGTGAAAACTGGCCTCTCCATCATAAAAGAGAAGCACTTTTCTACCTGTTGCCTCTGCTTCTGCTGCAACCCAGAAGAAGCCTTTCCTCCAGTCCTGCTTATGCAGAGTTCGTAGAAGGCAGTATGTTTGTTTCCTCTATGCAGCTTTAGTCATCTGCACACTTTTTAGAACCTTTCAGATGAGATCACTAAATTTGCAAGAGGCATGTTTGACATCTGAGGAGGAAGATGCTGAAACAGGCATGGCTTATATGTGTGTACAGCTCATCATGTACACATCATGTACGCATGATAGGCACCTGACATCTGTTGTGCATAGGAGTTGGTTGAGCAGTTCTGGTCCCATTGAGCAGCATGGCACTCTAAAGCAAAATCAGAAGTGCTTGGATTTCAAGTGAGTTTGTCAGACCAGAAAAACTGCCAAATACCTTTAAGGACCATACTAAATCACATTGAGGCATAGTGACATTTTGTGGTATGTATTAGAACAATAGATATGTCACTGACTGCAGGAAATTCCTTAAGGTTTTTCTGCATATGGAGCAACACTATTTGACTGTCACCCTCTGTGTACTAACATTGTGTGAGCAACAGAAAAGAGCGTAGACTGATATGTATCTGAAGGGGGAAAGCAGTCAACTATTGAACTGTAAATCAGCACTTTACTACTAGAATTAAATTCTCACTGGAGATTTTCTGATCAAAACTGCTAATCAAAGTAACTTGTTCAGTAAATGTTGGAATTAATGAACCCTGTTTTTCAGTGGATTGATATTCTACACTCCTGCACCATGACACAATAACATTAATTCCTCTGCAAGTTTTTTCAACCTCATGGATCCTGCTTCTCCCGCTACAGCCTGTTCCTCCACCCGTGTCCTCCGCATTGAAAGCTGAGTAAGGGCACTAACAAATGGGGCCAGTGCAACAGCACTACAGGCTATCCTCCCTCAGTGGAAGAATTTAATAGATTCTTTCTAATTTTATCAGCCACTGATCTTCATGGTGAATAATTGATATTCCTGAGCCTGGTACACCCCATCATGCTGGCCAATGGACTTGTAAGAAGGAAAAAACATTCTGTGCATATCTTATTTTCGAAGGAAATGCGGTTGAAAAACCATGCTTCACATAAACAAAATGTTGAATTGCAGTTTAGAAAATTTCTTGGTGCTATATACCCTAATTTCTTACCAAGTAATTCCACTGAATTCTGTTGTTTGTACACACTCCCTATTATGCCACCTATTTTAATTGTAGCATTACATTGCTGTAAAAATGCTTCATTCTTGAAACAAAGGTGTTGATACTTTTAAATTTTTTCACCATTATAATTTGTGATTACCCCCTCATCCCATGGTAGAGACAATATATACTAAGAAGAAATTGTGGCTTGACATGACACATATAGTGAAAATCTTCTGCTTTTAATTTAAAGCACAGCATAAAATTTTTCAATATACTTGAAAAAACAATCCAACCTCTAACTGTGTAGTATCGTTGCATATACCTGTAATTGCAGCCCTCAGGTACAGTTATTTAGTGATTAATTTCCATAAGCAATCAAAGAATTTCAAACGTATGTAATTTTTTTTTTCATTTGATTCAATGGTGGGAAGAATGACTAGAAGGTACAGAAAACTAACTACACTTTCAGGACTAACAACACTTCAGCTTTGATATTGCTGCAAAACTATGTGGTTTCAAGATCAAATCTTTCACTTAACTTCAAGAGCAAAAATTAAAGGCAGATCCCTATTCTCTTATGTAATACTAAAATTACAATTTCAGAATGAGTGATAAAATAATGAGGGTGGACTTTCTTCTGCTGTATATCTGGTTTTAAAGAAATATTCATAAGACAGTTGTTCACAGTCAAGAAAGTTAGTACCTTGCAGTATACAGTACCTTTATTTCCTCTGTGGCAAGTTTATGCCAAAGCTTCCTTTATTTCTATATTTTGTCCAAGGGCAGAAAGCGGTGATGAATTTTGCTGTTCTTGGCATACCCAGGAAGGCTTTCATCACTTTTCTCTTTCTCAGACCTTGTCTTGAGCATGTCAGCTTTCTTCCTTCATCTCCTTTCACACCACTTCCTATTCACATATGATCCTCCCTCCCTTGTCTAGTTCTTGTCAAGCATAACGTGGCCAGCTGGTTTTATCTGTGCTGCAAACAATGGTACCAGACTCCACTAAATGATATTCTGCCAATGTCAGCCATGGTTCCCTGTATCCTTAGTTGGTTTCAAGTTGTGGCCCACCTTTCTTCCCATATTTAAATCCTGTGTTTATTGGGGATTAAAATCTGTGAATGAGTGGTGATGGGGGCGGTGGGAGGAGGAGGTCATTCTGAGTCCAAAGGGAATCAACATTGTCTCTTTGAAAATGTCCGTGTCTGTTTCCCAGACTGACCATCTGGGACACTGCATGGCACTAAATCAACTACAAAGACAAAAAGGGGAACAGGAAAAAGTAATTAAATTAGAAAAAGGAAAAATTTCTCAGAAGCTGCTGTCCAATGAACTTCATTAAGGAGTAAATGTGGTGCATATACATTTCAGAATAGTGAAAAACAGTAACACTAACAGAACTGCACTTCCAGCTGTAAACAGATATCCATTTAACTGTGAATGTGCCCCTTCTTTCCTTTCTAATTGCTTGTCTATTTTAAAGCACTTCCCAGTGGCGATGATGTCAAGAAGAGATATGCCTACAAAGAGAAGGTAGTGAAAACACAACAGGTTCAATATGTCTTCCTGAACCCCTGACAAACTCTAACACTGGGGATGTATTGGGTCATCATTTGAGAACATCAGTTTTTTCTGGTCTGGTATTTATCAGAGAACAATGGCAGATTCACAGGATGGGTTAGCTGAGACACTTGGCTTCCAATCCATATGGAATTCTGGGTTCTGCATTTGGAAACCAGCTGGGGGATGTATTTGATTCTTCAAGTGACAATAAAATCCTTCCATTTTCAGCACTAATCCAAGAGGATATACTATAGCAACTTCTGAAGTTAAACACCTTATATCTGCAGGAACTAACTTGTTTACTCCCATGAGTTTCAAAGGAATGTTGCTGACGAGCTGTCTAATCTACTGAAGGTGCAATGTAATACATCTTCAGTCATTAGGGAAGATTCAGAGAGTGTGGGGGAAAACAGACGATGTTGTACCAGCATATAAAATAGGTTTTAGAGTCTTGCATGAAATGATAGTGAACCTCAGGCGGGGTCTGTCAGTAACTAGTTTCCATTTTGTGCAATTACTGAAGGCAATAAAATAATTCTATGGAAAGTAGGTATTGTCTGGCAAACCTGAAATTTTGGATGAGAGTGCAAAAAAATGTTGCAAAAATAAGCTCTAATGGTTGCTTGATTGCAAAAATAAACTCTAATGCATGCACAAGATAATGTCATGTTATATTACATTTATCAAAACAAATATGCCAAATCAATGTAGTACATTAGTTATATTAAAAAGAAATAAATTGATAAATTTCCAAAATTATTTGCAGATGTTTAGTTATTTATCATTCTTCCTATGGAAGAAAATGCAGAAAAGGTCACTTTTTAATTTGTATGATCTCACCAACATAGATCGCTGTAATCAAGCAATTCTCTGCAATTGCTGTTTCTTATTCTTTTTCATAGATTTATCAAGGTGCAGATGTAGATTAGTTAGGGTTTTGGTATCTTCACAGTTGTATGGGTAGGCTGTTTCCAGAGACTTGTTACTCTGATTATGAGGACTACTGTAATTCCCAGATGACATGAGGGAAATGACTGGTTCATAACATTTTTTTTCCCCTGAGCTGAACTTCTTTAGAAATAACACTTCTCCCACAGATTATGCATCCCTCTCAGCCTTGTTCTGATGTTCTTGTCTAGCTCTGCTAGAGCTAGACAAGAGCCCTTCTCTCTGAAAATTTTCCAGTCTGAATTTCCCTCAGCAGGCCCTGCCTGTGAAATTCTAGACGAGGTTTTATTGGTGGCTACCACTGAAAATTATCTGTCGTGAACAATGTATACTGCAACACAGCAAAAGCCCCAAGGAGCAAGGTATTTTGTTACAGAAGTCAGGAGTGAATGCTGGAGGACTAAGGGGTTGTTGGCATGTGATGAAGCAAAGCAGTGCAGAGGCTCAGGGTGCAGACCTGAGCCTTCAGATGCAGGAGCAGAAGAGGCTAGTCTGGGGAGAGCAGGAGGTGCACCAGCTGGTGTAGCTCTTCGCTGGAATATTTCAAGGGTAGGCTCACCTTGACCAAAATAGGCATGTGCTCAGAGGCTGATAATTGTAAATTCCTTGTAGGTATTTGTCTTTGCTTAGCACAACAGTGGATGTATGTTGGATGTATGCTTTAAAATAGATCTGTGTTTTTAAATGGATATTTTTAGAGTTTATAAAGCATGCTCCGTAGTAAAAGCTTTTGCATTACACTTCTTTTGCCTCCACCTCTTCTCTGCCACTTTTCCAGTGAAGTACAGTCTGGGTTTCATCCACTCCTTATTGACAGAAAATTTTTCCCTGGCTATACTACTTACACTCGACATTAAAATCAGAACCTCTCTTCATCTCTGTTTCAGTTTTCACACCATCCTTCTGTATTTTTCACCACATCTGCTGTGTTTCATTCTAACTTTTTTTCACCTTTTCTGTCGTGTTTTACTACAATTGATCAAAAGAAGAGGAACTCAAAAACATTTAAACTTAAGTCCATCTTTCAAATCTTTGATTTGTAAGATGGTTTTCAAATTTAGACACAGTAAACTCATCTATCCTCAAGTACCAGCCAGAATAATCAGACCAATTTTAATAAACTGTTGGCATCAGCAATGTGCCTGCAGGGTTTGAAAGAAAAGCATTCTCCACACAAATTATTAGGTTCACAGCAAAACAAGCTTGCAGGATTTTGTATCAGGCTGGGACTACAGTCATGTTGCAGAGTGTGGAGTGAAGAACAAATGGCCTGGGGGGAAAGAGGGCCACCTCTGAGTAGGAACTGTTTAGAAAGCTCAGTCAGAGAAGAGACAACTTGTTTCCTCCCCAGTTATGTCAATGTGTATCCCACTAGCAATTTCCAGGTGTGGAGGGCAGGACAGATCACGTCAGGTATGCCAGCTGGCTGGCAGGCTTCCCCACAGACAAACGCGCACCTGGATAAGAGGAAAGTGCTTCCCTGTAGCAAAATAGAATTATGAGTTTGTGCATTAAGGAACAGACAATACAATTTTGAGGCTCTTGTTTCACTTTCAGGATTCTTCTTTGTATCTTTACAGTCTAACCAATACTCCTTGCAAGATTTGGACAGAAAGGCATTCTTGGTAAAATTACAAAGAACTTTAGTGTTTTGGCTCCTGTATCTAGTATTTATGATGTCTCATTATCTGGGAAAATTCAGATTTGAACGTACCATTGAGTTAAATACTTTCCTTAGAGACAAAGGATAGATTTATCTGTCTTTGCTGTTTCAAAGTGTGGGTTCAGGCTGTACTAACTTTGATTCCCAAATAACTTTTCATCAATTTAACATGTTGTCCATACTGATTTATTCCAATCAAAGGCAAGAAACTTCATCCTCACACCTTGAACATGCTGGAAATAATTTGAATGTTATTTCAATTTTTTTTTTTAATTCCAAATGTCAAGTGTTTGTGATGGCAACATTCTTTTTGAACAAGAATCTTTGCTGACGAAGAAATAATATCATATACTTCAAAGCCAAATACAGCATTGGCTTGTATTTTTCTCTTTGGTAGCTTTGTTAATCTAACTGAAGGTACTTAAGGACTATAGTACAAGGATAGGGCTCTCCTTATGAGCATGCAACTTTCCTAAATAGAACATAAATGTAAATACAATGCTGAGTCAGGTTGGAGAAGTGCCATACTAATTTATTTCTGAGTATTTCATAACCCTTCCCTGTTCCTCTTGCCTTCTGACCATCTACATGAGTGCTGGACTTGTGTTATGAAACTGCAGATGGAGGAAGCTGACATGAGAGGACCTTGGAGCAAAAAAGGTGAAGTTAATATAAGCTGTTGTATTTTTAAGAATAAAAGAGGAAAAAAACCCAAACCCAAACCAAATAAACAAAAAACCCCAAACAAACAAACACCAAACAAAAACACCCCCAAAACCCAAACAAACAAACAAATGAAAAACCCAAACCAAGCCAAAACAATAAAACCACCCCAAAATCACGACCGGTTTTTCTGCTTTGCAATTTTAGCAGCAAAACCCACTGCTACTTACTGCACTTGGAAGTACTTCAGAAGTGTAAAACATAGAGATTTATGAGTTTGTTTTTCATGAGGTTTTCAAACATCTCAACACCAGATGGTCAAGGCTCATTGAAACAGAGCTATAACCAAATGACAAGACTTATTGATTATAAAGAAGACAGATATTTCTATATTTCTCTTAGGTAATGTTCATCCCTTGCAACAGGACAGTTTAAAAGGCATGCTGTCCACAGCAAGAAACTGCCTGATAGAAACCATCTCTGCCTTATAGGCTTAGCTTTCTTCCAAGCACCAGTACAGTTACCCCGGCCTCCAACAGCTCTTATATCTCTCCTGCCTCTTTCTCTTATCTGTACCTTTCTTTCCCATGTCAGCAATGTGCCCGCCTTTCATTCTGGGGTCAGTTACAGAATCACAGAAATGCTGAGTTGGAAGGACCTGTTAGGATTGAACTCTCTCAGGCTGGTGCTGTGACCACTTCCTTGAGGAGCTGCTCCAGTGCCAACCACCCTCTGGGGGAAGAACCTTTTCCTGATGTACAACCTAAACCTGCCGTGACTCAGCTTCATGCCATTTCCTCAGGACCTGTCACTGGTCATGAGAGTGAAGACATCGGTGCCTGCACCTCTGTGCTTCCACTCAGGAGGAAGTTGTAGACTACAGTGAGGTCTCTCCTCAGTCTCCTCCAGGCTGAACAGACCAAGTGACCTCAGCCACTCCTCATAGAGCTTCCCCTCAAGGTCCTTCACCATCTTCACAGCCCTTCTTTGGACACTCTTTAACAGTTTAATGTTTTTCTTATATTGCAGTGCCCAAAACTGCCCTCAGCACTCAGGTGAGGCTGCCCCAGCTCAGAGCAGAGCAGGACAATCCCCTCCCTTGCTTGGCTGGCAATGCTGTGCCTGATGCCCCCCAGGACAGGGCTGGCCCTCCTGGCTGCCAGGGCACTGCTGACCCATGTTCAACTTGCCAGGACCCCCAGGTCCCTTTCCATGGCACTGCTTTCCAACTGCTCCTTCCCTGGTATATAGACACCTCCAGTGTTGCCTCATCCCAGGGGCAGAATCTGGCACTTTCCCTTGTTAAATTTCATATGGTAGGTGATTGGCCAGTTCTTCAATTTGTTGAGGTCCCTCTGCAGGTCCTCTCTGCTTCTGAGGGATTCGACAGCTCCTCCCAATTTAGTGTTCATAGGCAGATTTCTTAAGTAGTTCAATTAAGTTTTCTACATTTCTAAGGAGCCTAGAGTAGCCTGATTTCTTAAGTGGCCTGATTTTCTATTACCCAAAAGTAGCATTTCTGACAGTTCTAAAGAGGAGTTGGTTTCTTTGTCATTTTATTCAACCCTATAAATGACCCCTCACCTTCTATATGGCCTCTATTTGTCAAGCTGAACACAATTCACACAGTACCCCTTTCAGCAATGCTAAGTATTCAATTCCCTTTGAGTTTCACAAATACAGTTCAGCTATGACTGACAGCTCAGTCATGGCTGGAATGTTCTTCATTTTGAATCTAAACTTTATTTGATAACTCCCAATGCGAGAAATACTGAAACTTCTCTATCTCAAGTTTGAACAATAGTGGCAGAACTAAGTGCCTCACAAACAGTGACATAATCTCTCATTATATCATTGTATCACTGTTTGTGAGGCACTTGTGAGGGTATTAGATCCCTCAAAGGAAGGATTCTGCCAATACTTGAATACCAAATCATCTGTGATGACATAGAGGTTTAGGAAGAAACTAGTTACTGCCTAGTTTAATATTATATTAACTGTGCTCATTAAAATAATTTCCACTTTTAATAATTGAAATACTACTTACCAAATCTTAAACATTTTAGAGCTCTGATTTCTGGCAGTTATATTATGAAAATAAAAAATACCCAGAACGAATTGTGATGGGTATTGTTTCGAACTGTGTTATAGAAAGAAATTGCAAGCTAAAGAGATTGGAAATAGTGCCATGTATATTTTTATTTGTAGATCTGAATCCACTCCAAAAGAGTTTCCGTGTTTTAATGCCTATAAAATTCCTTATACAAAACCTGTTTCTCCCTAGACCAGTACTGAAGAAAGTCAAAACTGCAAGAAGAAAGCCATTATTTCCCTGTGTATTTGGTATTTTGTAATTTGAAACTCTGGGCCTATAAATTCAGTAGATTTTATGTAGCTTTTTTGTACACTGAAAATACATATAAAGGGGAAGAAAATGTGATTTTAATTTTATGCTGTTATGTGATTTTAATTTTATGCTCTTGTGAAGGCCCAATCTGTATTCCTCATTCAGAAATCTTCCTTAATACTACTGATAGGACTAAAGAGGAAAGAATGAATTCCATGGAACTACGAGTTTGTACAATTATTTAAAATGCATCTATCTCAGTAGCTTTCCTCGTACACGACATGTGACATATTGCCACACTGCATCATTTAGTTTGATTGTCCAAGGCAACTTTTATGCATCAGACAATTACTAAAGAAAGGTTTGGGTAGCTCAGTTGTTAAGCCTCTGGTGTAGGCCTCAAGAAACCTCAGGGTGACTGCTGGCAGCATCACAGACCTTCTGTGAGTTGCTGGACTACAGTTGTGGTAGGATCAATATTGCCTATTTTATTTGTTTAAAATTAAAATGCATGGTCTGAGTGAGCTCTCTTGGTCTGATTTTCAACGAGGAGAGACAGAAGCAGTTTCAAAGAGAAATGACTTGTACAGTAGAAATGCTAGTATCATGAGGCTGAGCTGAAACCTGAAAATGCCAGTGTTATTGTCACTGAAATAGGACAACACTAATTTTTGAACAGCTGTTTTGAAGTGAATACTACTCTAAGTTCTGCTTGAGTCACCTTCCATATGAAGATAAGGATACCTTTGTCACACATATATGCTAAGAAGAATATCAAACAGATAAATATGAGTCTCTGCTACGGCAGGCTGAGAATGATCATCTGATTGCAAAACACCTGGACAGAGGGATGCATACACACACAGTATAGAACACTGCCCAAAAACTATTCATGGAAGATAATTGGTACTATTGCTGTTGAAATCCCAGCTCCCATGGTTGCTCATGCAAGTCCTTCCTCAGAACTGGACCCTTTACTGCAGTCCTTATGGTCTGTGCCATCACCGTTCTGCAGAGAGAGAGAGATCAGTCTCCATAGCATCTGCTATCATTTTGTGCAATAAATGCACAGAGGAAAAACCTGCCCCGGAGTAAAAAAGACCCTCTAAAAGTAAATAAAGTAAATAAGCTTATAGACCAAGCCAAGTAATACAAGATGATCTCGCTGCATTTCTTTGTCCTGAAATTCTAGAGAGCAGAGCAAGTATCACCGGCTTGCAAGGGACGCCTCAGTGATTGCCACGACGGCAGCAGGTCTCACTTGAGCAGATGATGTACCGTCCTCTGCTGGCAAAAGACGGCAATATAGGCTCGGCTTTTTGTGCAACAGTGCGATGAAGAGCCTGGAAACAGTGGGAACCTTGTCTCCCTGATTCTGTTTCTGCATATAGATAATCTCATGGTGAGGCTGCCAGAGAGGGACACTTTCTATAACCTAATTTAAAAGAAAATGCCAGTCTCAATGGGCTGGAGGACAAAAGAGAAGTTCAAATGCAAGGATACAGGAGAATGCAATGGTTTCCAGAGTTTTATTTCACTTCAATGCTACCTGGGGAGAATGCCTAGGTCTGTTAGGGATTTGTTCAGTCTCTAGAAACTAGCAACAACATCATCAATTAGTGATAATTTTAGTGGGGATTTATTTTGTTTGGAGTTTTGTTTCTTTCTTTGTTTTTTTGTTTTGTTTTGCTTGTTTGTTAGTTTGTTTTTAGTTAAAATATTTTTTCCACAGGGAATGCGACTGAGATTGGTGATATAGTTATCTCTATGCATAATGCCATTACTAGATTGTTTTGATTGTGCACTTGTATTGTTTAGAGACAGAGTGGTATATAGGGGTTTGAGACATCTAACACCTAACCTCCTTGATAAAGAAGGCTTGTAGTAGGCCTTGCTTTGTTGCCATGGCACACCAAGCCAAAGCACTGCCAAAATCTGCTGGGCAACTGGGGATCTGGAATTTAGTCCTGCCAATGCATAATGGTGCACAGATGGGTGGGGTACTGCTTTTTGCTGTTTTTTGTCCAGAATCATGAATCAGGCTCTCAGACCCCCAAGTGTTGTTTACATTTGTTCAACTGTTAAGTCACCCTGGCTTGAATTTCTCCCCTGCTGAAATTCAGCAAGAGACAAGTATGTGCTTGGGCGTATTTTGGCAGAAAATATTGTGTCTGTGTTAGAGTTTATGTGTTTATTGGCAAATCACTTGTCACATGTAAGTGAATACAGTATGGTATGCATACAGTGAAGTGTTTGGAAGGCAGCCTCATGGGCTTTTTCCAGCAAATAATACAAAACAATTTGCCAAAAAAATAAACCTGTGGCATTGTTCAATATAATTTCTTATGATCATGCTTGAAGTATTCAGAACCAGTCCTATTACAAGAAACCAATTTCAGGTCCCAACTTCAGGAGACCTTTTATCAAGGACAGATGATGGAGCATTCAGATGTTGTGATGTGGAACAAAAGCCCAAGCAAGCATTGCACACGTTTGTTTGGGATTGCATAGGGCTGTAGAATTGTTTTTGCATTCCTTATAGGTACAGCCATGAATCCTGATATTGGTATTGTTCAGGCTGAAAAAAATCCTTCACTGTTGCCATCTCATGACATACTTAGCTTGACTAGCTGTGGAAAAATGATCATGCATTTTGATGCTCTTGGGCCACAGTCACAGATAGATACATACAGACTTTGATACTGTTGACTGACTTTCACCTTGTTTCCAGGCTTGCCTTGGAAATTAGGCTTAGATGTTTCTATCCCTGAACTTGAAACACTGATTTGAAATTAATTTTATGCTGAATTATGGTGGAAGAGGAACAAACAAAAAAATAATATAGAACACATTAAATATATGTATGCTACAATAGATCATTAAATTACATTCTGTCTGATTACACAACTTACTGTCATGTTTTCCAGAGAGTGGGTAAACTGTTCACTTCTGGATGATTTTTTCCAGTGCCCAAAGTTATTTTCTGAAAAGATGTCACTACTACCAAGCCTCAAATCTTGATATAATTATGCTGTTCTGGGAAATTATATTTTTCAGTTTGTTATGTAATAACAGTGGAAAAATGCATGTTGAAGAAAAAAAATCCCTTTTAATATTTAATTTTTCAGTGTCCAGATTGCTTGTAGCAGGTTTGAAAACACTTCTTTTTGAGTTGAGGAAGTGTGATAAAACATATTTTAGAGGTAGGCTGCATGGATCACCAGAAGTTGTCATTGGGATAAATTTAGATTCATGATAAAATTTAGGTTAATTTTAGAATTTATAGCTATGTTAGATTAGGAAATCAATTCTATGTAATGGACAGCACAAGCTGAAATGACTCACCAACACTTCAGATTCGACTAACATAAGCTCCTTTACAGACGCAAAATCCTTTAGATGAGAAATTTCATAAACCAGTCACAAGATTCTGGAAGAACTTAACATTCATGAAGCTCAGACATTACAAATTATCCAGCCATGCTATGTAGCAAAGCCGTTCTAAAATTGCTGAAGCCCACAGTGACACTGTACAAGGGCCTAGGACAAGTGAGAACAAATTTCTTTCCATATAGCTCAGACCTGTGTTGTCCAGTCTTGGGTATCTACTTTCTGGTATGTCACCCCATACTCACTTCATGGACTTCAGAGAAGCAAATACCATTAAGGCATCATTTATCACCTATCAGGATAGTTATAGCAAAATAATAAATAGCAAAATAATGCATTGTCTGCAAGAGTGCTTTTTTCTATCTTCCTATATTTTCAAATCAGGCAACATGAACTATTTTAAATAGAGATGTATGCTATGCATGCTAATTGATTGATACCACTTAGAGAAATAAGGTTATATTGTCTACAATTTGAAGGGAACAGAAGAAAAATTTAGGCCTCTAGAAGTCAGAGAACTAAGAATTCTTCCTGCCACACAATCCCTTTAATTGAGGGAGATACAGATACATCATGTCTTCGAAAAGCAGTATGAATGGATCATTTTGCTTAATATTTGATAATTCACCTCCACCCTCAGCAGAAATACTTCTGTTTTTTGCTCTCTGTTTTTTTTATTTTTGAAGAAAGTTTCCTTCCCTCTTTCCTTCGACAAAAGAAAACATGTTGTCAGTGAATCAGAGAAATTGGAAGCAAAATTGCTCTGACCTTGCTTTGTAATTTATTGTCCCTCCTGCTTGTTTCTGACAAATGGTTACTCTACAGAACAAATTGTTTCTTCTGTGGTGTTCTGACTCTTGAAGTCAAAGAAAAGCAGCTGGGGGAAAAGTCATTCAGCTGCATGTCTCCTTTTCTTCAAAATGTGATTCTTTTTTACATCTTAAGTATTGTTCTCAGATTCACATCTGTAAATGATATTGCAAAAGGTCAGTGGAAACCAAACTTAGATATGCTGTGCCATTCTGTCTCTATTTTCTCTGTGGTATATGTACATATATCACAGAGAAAATATATCATAGGATATATATAATTCTAAAATAGGTTATTCATAAGATGTAATAAATGTGAAGATCTATTGCTTACATTACTGCTGCCTTCAACCCTGATTCACTTCTTGTTTTTCTTAGTTCAAACCCTCTGTTGACATCCCAGACATGAAACGGTCTCCCAACAGAACCCACTGGTTATTTACTCTAGTTGGGTGTATACGTGGTATGTAAATCAACCATGTTCACCATGGTGGGAAAAATACGCCTTCTTTTGGTCTGCATCCCTACTTTTCTCTCAATTTAAAATGAGAAAGTTTGATAAGACAGCAAACACTTTCAGTTTTGACAAGTCTTCGATCAGTGCTGTAAAGAAAGCTCAGAGTTGTACTCTGAGCCTGTGGTATTCAGTCTCTTAATAGCCTCTGGAGTTACAGGGGCTGGGTAAATGGTCCACTTCCAAATAGTCCTCACCTACCCCCAGAAAAATCTGTGACAACTCTCTGAAACTACAGTAGATGAGTACCACGTGGATATGCACTTTCTTTTTGCTTGGAAATTTTTCAGTTTGGTGTCCAACTGAGTTTCCTGGAAACTACCAATTTTTTAAATGTGTCCCAAATTTTCCATCTGTTATTCTGTGGTTTACCCTTTCTCTCTCATCATTTCCTCACTCTAGCTGCATCTCTGCAGATCACACTTGACCTTGCCAGAGAGCCATGCCAAACATTTTTAAAAGTATGTGGCTGATCAGGAGGAAGCAAGCACTGGTTCTCATATGCGTCAAGAAATGAATAGAAGAAGCAAACCAAAATTATGAGCCAATAGATTTTGCAAATATGAAATTACTGGAATGCTCTCTTGTAGGAATATGCTCCTGTTATCACTGAAGATGAAGGAAATTTTGCAGACCCCAGTTTCTGAAAAACTGAAACAAATACAGAAAATACAGATCAATGTAGTGCAATTTCTCAGAATGCTGAGACTAGATCCTAGAGGAGATCCTGAGCAGGTCCCAAGATTTGTGGTATCCTTCTTTGACTGTTACTTTTTTTAAAGGGGTTTTTGCATTAGATTGTAGGACTGGCTTATGAGCTGGTACTGACTTATGTGTGTTTTTAAGCAGATCACATATATTCCAGGAAAATCAAAATTATCAAAACATGGGGCAATGTCTGATGGGATGAAATTGTTTGGGAATCTGAAAAACCCAAGTTCATTTTCCTATTTTCTATATTTTTGAGTCAGTTTCTGAAGAAGCTCACAATTATCTTTCAGATTCTTTCTCACTCTGAAAAATGACAACAAAACTATGCTGCCAGCTAGCATTCCACAATATATGGCTGAAAAGTGAATTGGGCACACTCAAAGACAGTAAGGTAAAAAAGGCTCCCCATCTCCTTGTATATCAAACATTTCTGTTTTCACTGCACTTCTTCAATGTATATATTATTATATACTCATATAATAATTGATTTTAAATATCCAGTATTATTCCATTAATAGGAAAAAGAGAGGAATATTTTAATCCTTGTATATCCAGAAAAGCTAATCAAGGTGTTTTAAGACCTGCCTTAGTGTGTTGCTGTAGAAAAGAGTCCGAAAGTGTTTTCTGTTAAGAACAGTTTTTTATGAAACGTAGAGCATAACCTAATCTGGATTCATAGTTCATGAAACTGTACTTCTATTCCTAAACAGAGTGAGACTATATGGATTTCTTTGGGCCTCTGTCCACTTTTATTTTGAAACAGAGGGTGAGAAACATCTGGAAAGGAGGTATGGTGGAAGTTTTCATCACCATGTCAGTGACAAAATGCTTCTGCTAAAGGAGTTGTATCTAAATAGGTGGTGATGAAAGAGGAATGGGGGTAGAAGAGGAGTCTGAAAGAAAGCTTTAGCTTTTGCCTTGGTGGCTCACTTGTGTTCTATGCATTAATATCAAGTGCCCTTCTATGTGTCCTTCCAGTCAAACAAAATCTGGGTGGGCAGAATTCTTCTTCCATTGGGGAGACAATATAGTCTCTTAAAGGTTTTATGAGACTTAATATTCTGTTTCCCCTTAGTAAGTGGCATTTTTATATTTCCTCCTGCACAGCCAGAATACATCCAGTCTTTAAATCTGTCTCATTCACCTTTGAAAATTTATAGGGGTTTTCAGGTGGGCTTGCCCGAATGCTATTAACCTCTGTGGCCTATGTCATTGACAAGAACACAGATTCTTCTGCCCACACAATATATGCCTCTTTATCTCCCTGAAAGACAAGGAAATTACTCTTAGAATGACCAGGATCACAATAAAACCAGGAGCTAGCTACTCAGTTTCCCTTGCACTGCTGGACTCTGCAAGAAGAGAAGGTAAGGGATCAATATACTTATAAAGGAACACTTTGAACTCACTGATTAGATGGTCATTACCTTCCTGAAGATCTACTACTGGCAGTGTAGTCTACTAGCCTATTACAACAGTGAACAGTGTTCATGAAGGATAGGCCGCGTCATAAAACCATTATAGGCAGTGCTAATGTTCTGATCAGCAAACCAGTCCTTTGCAAGGTGAGATTCACTGTGAAGGTTTTCTAAACCACATTTGAAATAGATGGAGTCACACATGTGCTGTTGCTAAACTTTTGGAACCAACAGTGAAAATGTTATCCCATGGCTTGATTTCCTTTTCCAAGGATTTACGTACATCCCTCAGACCTGTCACCACCTGGAGTGTTCAAGGAGCAGCTCTCAGTCAGTTTCAGTGTTTGTTCAAGAAATCAGTACTAAGAAAAAAAGACAACATAGGTAGGTGTAGTAGTGACATACATGCAGGGTGTTCTAAGCAATTGGCATGAAAGAATGGGATAAATTAACCATGAACAGACTATTCATAAGTTAATATGGGAAAAATTTAAGAATTTATTTGCTAGCATAACAGAAAGCTGGCATGAGTGCCTTGATTTCAAAGCAGCATTTGCAAGGGTGGGAATAATCATTAAGGAACATATAGAAGTGTAAGGAGTGTATAAATGTGAAAGAGTGTGAGAGTGTAAGGACTATATATAAGCATGAAAAAAAACAATATCACTGAAATCAGTTTTGTCATACCAGGTTACAAATGATGAGGTTTCCAGTGAAGCTGCTGAGACATCATTAGCATGCCAAGTGAAATATAAATATTTTAGTATCTTATTAACATGTGGTATGTATTTGTGGGCAGAGATGTGTGTGCATGTATTTCTGCACCTGTGTGTATGCATGTAAATGTCTCTTTACATTTTCTTTTAGCTCCAAAATGTCTCTTAAATATCCTGTTTTAGAATATCTTAAAACTGGTGGGGAAATGTCAGATCCCATCTTTCAGTATCTTCAGGGATGTTTTTGTTTCAGTATAGATAGAAGAAGCTTAATTACCTCTCTTTCTTCATATATAAAGCATAGGTATGCACAAAATGTAAACTGATATGTAAGCAAGTAGTGAAATCACCATTTTAAAGCTCCTACTTATATTTTATAAACACGATTTTTTTCAACAGCTGCCAAAATCCGGCAAAATGACAGCAAAATTTCTAAATTGTAAATTCTAAAATGTAAATTCTAAAATGTAACAGATCTGTAGTCTTTCTTCAAATTCCAAAATTGAAAACATTATTGGCATAAACTTATCAGCAATAAATAAAATCTTGTGATTTGTTCCAACTTTCATAAACAGTTATTTCATAACAGTTTCATATCAGTTATAAATATTTCTGAAATATTCAGAAACTGACAGTGGTAGGTAGACATAAAGGGTGTGCACAATGTGCTGTATCTCCTTCTTTCATGACCATCATGAAAAAAACAAATTCAGTTTTGGGTTCATGGCTGTAACCACATCAAAGGATTTTGCAGCTGCCTGTGGCTTTTCTTCTGTCCGTCTTCTTCCCTGCAGAAGCCATTGCTCATTAAAGATTTTTACAGCCCTTTCTCCAGACACCCTGACCTCTCCCCACTGCAGGATCACACATCTCCTATGAAAACCCATTTTATGTGTTTTTGTGGTAGCCTTGACACTTTCCCTGCAGACATCTGAAGAGAGTTATCTGAAGGTGCTCTGGTAGACAGGGTCTGATGGCCTTATTACACTAGGGTGGCTCACAACATGAAGATATTCACAAGTGCTCTTAAGGTAACAGGAGCCTTTTACCCTTCCTCTGGCAGAGATAAGGGGAGAGGCACACACTGACTACCTTGTGATATAAGTCAAGCACAACCTTAAGTGAATAACAAGCGTGGTCCTTAACTCAATTACATCTGCACTAATCGGCAAAGCCGTTAACCTTTGCACTTTATTCTGGCCTGGTCTGAATGCCCCTGGGCAGTGCAGAGCTGCTCCATGAGGCTTTCCAAAAGCAACACCTTGTAATCAGTGTGCCTACATAGCCTATGCTGCGTGGGAGAAGCCAGGACAGCTGTGGCAGTGGGCCTCAGCTCCCAGCTATCCTGGTGACAGGCACCTTTGTCGTGCTCAGTTCTCACGCAGTAAGCATAGTACTGGAGCTTCTTAGCAGGCATTAACAGCTCAGCTTTCTTATCCTGCCTTCTCCTTCCATTCAGCATAGCCTGCTCTGGTGTTGACTGACTTGCAAAGCCGCTATGGGAGTCCTGTGTCACTTCTTGGGTCTCCACTGCGCTACACAGTGCTTCCTGGTAGGGTGCACTGAGAAACTTTAATAACACACATAACATGCCTTTTGCCTCTACTGTGCAGCTTCTGAGCTATCAAGATCAAGGTCAATAAATATCTTGCACTGGGAGATGAACTTGTTAAAAATCCACGTAATCCCTGAGCAGTGGGTGGCACTGAGCAACCGGGTTCACCTTCCCTCCAGTAATCACTGTGTGTGCGTGCTACACACTACCTTGAGTCCTGGTGAAACAGCAGCAGCTAATAGATCTGTAGAGGTGAGTCTTTGGCTTACAGTGGAGTTAATTTCTTAATCCCTGGCTAGCAACTCTAAAACTTCAGCCTGCCATGTACAGATCCCTGGAGATTTTGTTTGTGTTTTAGACAAGCAGAATCACATTTCAGGAGACCCTTGAAGACAAAGATGTGGACATTTATTACAAAAAATTCCTAGAGGAATACAGCACAGAGAAGATACAGGAGTTTGGGTTGCTCATAATGAACTTTCCTTAATGTCTTGTGCTGGTTTATCTTTTACCAGGTGCTGAATGAAAAGCTCCAAACTAAATTACCTTTTAAATCAGTCGGGATGTAAGTTTGTTTGGCTGCAGACCCCCAGACATTATAAAGCTTCTTCCCCCTCCTTCCTCCTCCCACCTCAAATGGGCTGAGTCTTCTCTAAACACCGGATAAGAAATGATCAGGAAAGTCACACAGTGTGATCGCAAATACAGGCTTGTTTTGACATTCCTTTTATCCAGAGCTTGAGAAATAACGGTCTTAACACCATTCCTTATGAATCAAAAAAGTGAAGGATATGCCTTGCCTAAACTGACAGTACCTTTATACATAGTGGTCCATTTTGGTATACGATGTTAAACTGTTCGAAAATCATTGTGTAAAACAGAGAGTTACTAAGTTAAATATGCCAGTGATATTAGCCATAATATATCTAACTTATTTATCAATTTGATTGAATACATTTAGATGGGTACTGGACTAAAGACCAGAATTCTAACAACCTGCAGACTTGACACAGTATGTATATTTTCTTGTTGTATAAGCCTTAGATAATTTTTATTCTATTAAGTCTCCCACCTTTCCATGTGACTAAGACAAGTGCATTTTGGAGTTAATAATTTTGATAATGAACATAAGATAATAAGTTGTAGTTTCAGAAGAGATCAATTTCAACACCCTATTTTTTCCCTGCACCACAAAGCTTGCAAAATAAACCTCTCAATTGCCAGGCCCGCCTCCAATCATAAATATTACAAAAACTGGAAGAACTACCCCTTGTGGTTCTCCCCACACAGAGGGTACCTTCTGTTCTTGGCTTTTGCTCCTCCTGGCCTCAGTAGAGTCCACAGCTCTTGGGCAGTGGACTTCCTTCCAATATACAAATATG
>VXBC01012662.1:18601-42350 GCA_013399945.1 Ploceus nigricollis | reverse complement strand
AGCCAGATATACACAGAAGTATAACTTTTCCATTCATATCCCTTTAGGTTTTTTTTATATTGTGTTTGGCAAAGAAAGCCACCCTTCCTTCCACTCCTCTACCTTTTTTTAAATTATTTTTTTATTGTAAATTACATTGACCTTTTTTTTTTGCAGTATGAGAACACTGAGAATTTATCATCCTCCCTGCAACATGGAGGTAGTTGAAATTATGACCCTGGATATTAGATGTGAGATAGTCTTGACCTTCCACATGATAATTAAGGTCATTTTATTGTCCAATGTGTCTCGACAATCGACTTCTATGAAACAGTTTTTTCTGGAAGGTACCATGATTCTTGTCTGTGGCAGTTTTGATCTGTTGTCTAGTTTATCTGTTTTCCCAGTGATGTTAGATGTCTGTTTTCTTCCTGCCTCAAATCCCATGGTAAGAGAATCATGTCTGCTCCCTCGAGCCTCTAATGCCCTGCTTCAAATACATGCTTTATTAACTCTTTGAGCTCAGGTATTCTCTTTCTGAGTGGCAGTTTGTGGTGGAATATTTTGCCTAATAGTGCACAAAACAGTTCAATAGTACTTCAGAGAAAAGCTAGTATTTTCTAGTATTAATGTTTCTCAAGGGTAAAGAAGAAGGTGATCTTGTCATTTGTGTATTTTTATAACAGCCTTCCTTTAAGTCCCTGACTTTGCACATACAACTGCAGGAACTAGGACTTCCCTTTGCAGCTCTTCACAGGCTAGAGATTGCATGTTCCTTCCAAAAGGCTCCATCATGTAGTACAGCACTCACACGTTGACAGTATAAAGAAGGTTCCTGAAGCCAAAAGTAATAGGTAGAAGGTGCCTCCCTTGAGTTACAGTCCAAGGGAATTATTTTTTTCCTTATATGGTAGAGGTTTACTTTTTCAGAACAGAGTATTGCTGTTTTAGCTGATGTTTCTTTAATAAATAAAAGAAAGCAAATGAGTAAATGTTATTTTACATTTACATTTACATGGAACTACTATTCCAGTAGTTCCAATTTTCGAAGTGTGATATTCCTAGGTGCCTCAGTGGCTGTCAAGAAGAAAAAAAGCCACCTTTGGAAACAGATGGCACTTAAGGGGAAATGTTTTTAATCTGTACATAGGAAGACTTATTTTAAGAACCACAGTGTCCCATTTAAAGAAAAAAATATTTCATTACAAGAAAGAAGTTTTTTATTTATCTGGATAAGAAATAAGTAATTCCTGTGTGCTTCATTGTAGGCAATTATATTTTATCAGATGTAGTGGGCCTGTAAGTTTGTAGATGTTTTAACCTTCTAAACCTGAAGAGGTACCACAATGCAGGCTTGAGGTATAAAGAGAGCATCCCAGAAAATAGCTTCTTCGTGTATTTTTTTTTCTTATTTCAGCAGAGAAATCTGAAAAAACCCACCTGTATTCTGTGTTTTTCCTACACTTACCTATGAATTGGCAGCTTTAAGCCACTTTTGCTGCCTTCCAAACTTAGGTTGTGGTTTAATATCTGCAATACTGGATTGTGTCCTACACGCCTCTTTTTTTTTGTTGTTTTTCACCCAGCACATCTTTCCACAAAGGAATGGACTCCATTTGTTGCATGCAGTTCATTCTAATGATAATTATTATTATTAGATAATTGTTAGATAACTATTCTAACAATATTTCAGAGTTCCCCTGCTCAAAAAAAGGTACAGGAATGCTAGGAAAAATAAAAGCGTAGCCAGGGTGATCCTAGATATATGATGGTTTCATGTGTGGAGAACTCTGGTTAGATGCTTTACTTCATAAAGGAATGAAAAATGAAGGATAAAAGAAATCTGTTACATCATCTGCAGCCAGAAAAGGAGTTTGTTTACTGTCTCTTCTAAAAAAGCATCAAATGTAAACAAGATCTGAGGGCTTCAAAGCAAAATTAATTCAATCAAACTGGAACTCTGTATCTCTGCCGCAATGGGCATTAAAAGTTTGCCTGTGGCAGGGAAGAGAAGCTGAAGTACAGAGGGCTACAAAATGCTAGTGTGCTCAGTCAGGTTCAGAGATCAGTAAGATCTGTGGAGTAGAAGTGTGCAGTCTGTAAAAGTAGCAGTACGTGGCCAGCATTGTTACAGTCTTCCTGAGACATCTGCTATTGGTTACACTTGGAAACAGAACCACTAAACAGGACAGACCTTTGATCTGATGTGATATGATCATTCTTATGGTCTCCATATGCTGCTACAACATCTGGCCACTTCTGTTAGCTTTGTCTCAATAAGCCAGAAGAAATCTAATAAATCCTTTTATTACTGTGGCTACCAAGCTCTACATGCAGACCAGCACAATGTCTTTGGTGCAGCCTACTGCAAAGCAATACATCTCCTGGTTTCAGAGTAGAGGTGTTTCAGAGAAAGGGCATTGTTTTGTGCACACATAATATTGTGGCAGCTGTGTGCAGGATGCCTTAAGCTTAGATTTTCACAATTTACTGGGTCAAAAAAGCAACCATCTAGCTGTTGTGGGTGCCTTAACCATTAGAGAATGACAGTGACCAGCAAGAAAATATGGTCCTGTGTTTGCATTCACTACACATGGCTTTCAGGTGGGACTGTCAAAGTAGCCATTTTTACAGCTTAGACTAAGAAGTGGCTAGAGAATGAAAATCTGGTAATAACCGAAAATTTCAAAAATGTATCAGTAGTCCAACGCACCACATGACATTCCAAAGGTCAGTTATTTCTTCTGTGAAATAACCCCTAACCAACAGACGAACAAACCAGCCAACCAACCAACCCATCCCCATCCAAAAAAAATTCCAGAACTCAATCCCACCCAAGTGAACCCCAAAACCCCACAAGTAACAAAATCAAGACAAAAAACACCCAGCCCAAACTCCCAACATTGTTGTTGGTTTTGTTGCTGTTGTTGCTGATGTTCTTGTTATTGTTATTGTTATTACTGTTGTTAGTATTATTACAACAATCAAAACTTTCATCATAGGCCACTGGACATGAAAAAGATGGGAAACACCCTTTCTAAAGAAGAGCCCCGCGTTCTCTGAGCGCGGATGTGTACGCCCAGCGGATACTGATGGGAGCTACGCATGCCCACGGCGGGCGAGCGAACCCCCTGCGGCCGTGGGAAGAGGGGCTCTGCAGGAATCACCCGGGGCACCGGGAGGTGCTTCCGCAGGGATGCGCCCGGCGGTGCCCGGGGCCCGGGCTGTGCCCGCGGTTCCCACTGGGTGGTGGTAAAACGCTGCAGATGATCGCGCTGCGGGCAAGGAAGCGCGGTGATCTGCACAAAAAGTAGCTCAAGAGCAAAAACCTTCCAGGCTTATTCAAATTCTGAGGGATCAGTACATCTTTACTGCCTGCAGTACCAGCCTTGATCTTCTTATCTCCCCGGTGACTGAAGGACTTTGATGTCTACAGTAGCAGTCCATGCTGTACCCAGAGAAAGCCCAGGGACAAACACTTTCTGGACGCATACACACTGTTCCACAGAATCACAGAATGGCCTGGGTTGGAAGTGACCTTAAAGGTCGCCTAGTTCCAAACCCCCTGCCGTGGAAAGGGATACACCAGGCTGCACAGAGCGCCATCGAACCTGACCTGAAATACTTCCACTGACCTGGGGTTCGCATTTGGTTCCAGAGCCTCATTGCCCTCACAGTCAAGAATTTCTTCCTGCTGTCTAGTCTAAACCTGAATCTTCTTTCAGCCTGAAGCCATTCCCTCAACACAGAACTCCAGGTGGGGTCTCACCAGACCAGAGCAAATGGGTCCTGCTGGCCACACTGCTTTGGATACAACCCAGGATACAATGCACTTGCTGGGCTGCAAGTGCACATTGCCTCCAACAGCACTCCCAAGTCCCTGGTGAAAATAAAGAATCACCAGTGCAAAAGCAATTTCCTGCCATGGCAGGGTGTGGTGGCTCTTCCTGTGGCAATTCCTGTTGTCATGCCAAGGGTACTGCTATCCTGTCACTGAAGGAGACAGACACACCTGGACAACATGTGCATGCAGAAATGGTGCAGCATTTGAAATGCTGCCTTGCAGAGAAGTATATGATCTCCCATTCTATAGTTAAAGGACTGGATGAAGTAGCTTGTGGGACACATAATAAAAAATTATTTAAATGCAGTTTTAATCTAACTCCTTAACTTTCAGGCTTAAAAATAGAAACAAAAAATAGAAACACAAAAGTTTGAGAGAGATTGATAGAGGGTACTGCAGTACTGCCTCTCTAAAAGTTATCATTTGTCCTAAGAAATTATATTAAAAGCACGCAACATGTAAATGTACAGAAGAGAACAGTGAATGTGTGGTCAACACTTACGTTACACATTAATTTTCTTATGAACCACAAAGTACTTTTACTGAAGCTTTTGGGAAATGCACTAAGGTTTTTGTGCCTGAAATTTTCCTGGTTTAGCTGCAGACTTTCAGAAGGTCACAGTTTATTCCCACTCACAAGCTGCAGTGCAGCTGAATGCTGATAGCAAAATTTGTTAGCAGCCTGATTTTTTCCTGGCTTGTAGCTGATAAGTTATTTGCCAAATAAGCACTTTTAAATCATCATATCTATGGTTTCAGTTGGCCCTGTAGGCCAGATTTTTTCTGCCTTTAGTCATAGTATTGTGAAGTAACAGAGAAGCATGTTTTATAACAGCAACATCTGTGCGAGAGTGGCCTTCACCTTGAGTAGGAGTACAAGGTCAATGCTGAAACCTACAAGAGCTAAGTACCAGAAGACTGAAGAACATAAGAAGAAACAATCTCAGTGTCAGGACATGCTCCCAGTCCTTGTGAGCTAGACCAGATGTTAAAAACTAAACTTGTAAATATGAAGCTGTTTCTAGACCAAGAGCACTCTCTTCTCCATATGCTCAGATTGTTATTTATATCCCTGGGATAAAACAGCTTGTCCCCATGTGGTAACTGACACTTCAGACACAGACTGAACTGTTGCTGTCTAAAGGCAGTGGGGCCTATGCTGTTGGAAAGGACAGGCCATGTCCTTGTTAACACCTCAGGAAGTGCAAGCCCATCTGGCACTGTTTAGCTAAAGCTTTACAGGAAAGAAACTGCCTTCTGGAGTTTGTCCTTTTGAAACAAGACTGAGGAAATACTGAAGACAACTTTGTCTAGCATTTTCAATTTTATCCTGTGGTTGCATAAGGAGAAACTTTCGTTCTTGGAGGCTGTTGAAGAACTAGGACATATTGTGCACTTCAACCTGAAAAAGAGATAAGTGGGGACACTATGACAGGGTCTGCATCCTTGTGAGTGATATGAAAGGCAGGAATCTACATCTCTTCTGTCAAAAGAAGATGTGAAACAGAAGGCATAAAACTGAAACCCCACCTAGCAACTTTTTTTATCTCTCTCATGAATAAAGCTGTGGAGCTCACAGCCATGAGGTAATTCTAGTGGGCTTAGGAGAAGAGTGCAGAAGTTCATGAAAAACAAAATCAGCAAGACCCTTCAATGGGAAGGGGAAAAAAAAGAACCTCTGATTATGTCCTTGAGCATGAAAACACTGCTGTCTGGGAGAGCATACAGGGGAAGTGCTGCTGTGAGCTGGCTCCCCCTCAGGCAGCACTCTTCAGCTGCTGGTTTCAATGAACCTTTGATTTCTCACTCTAAGCTGGTTGTTTTCTTCCTGTGTCATGAAGGAATTTACTTTGGACTGTCTTTGCAGACTTCTCAGTTTCCTCTCTGGCAAATTGGCATGATTCTTAATCTTACTATATTCTGTTAACAACTTTCTTGCATTTATTGCCATTGGTGAAAGGCAGACATACTTGGTAAAGTTTCTGAAGTTTGAAGCTGTAGGAAAAGACTGAGACAAAATGGAATGAGGCTTCATCAGGCTAACCTAAGGTGCTGAATAAGATATAGAAGATGGAGTCTCTGTAGCATTCATAATAGTTTAAAAGCTTAGATGCAGCGTATGTCACCCTCAATCATGTCTTTGTAGTATTACTTATTAACAATGATCATAAAAAAGTAATTGGCAAAATTTAAAGCATCATGTTTCCTACTGGTGGAAAAGAACTAGGCCTTCTGAGTTCAGCTTCTTAGCATTGCAAAATGCTTTTTCTGCCAGTGGTTGCTGGTAAACTTTGAAGAAGCACAGGCTGTAACTATCAACATTCCATCTGTAAATATTTAACCTACTTGCATTTCTACAAGGATTTTGGATCAATTGGGGAAAAATGTATACTAAAAATTCCTGCATTTTTCTGCAGTTCTTTAACCTTATGATTTTGGAAGCTGTTTGTGTATTTTTGGATTTTTACCTCAAAACTGTGCTCAGCAGTCACATTGCCAAAGGTCATACGTCTGCACTGTACTTGCTCTTCATATTTCCTCTGTAGTGAAAAGCTTCAGACCTTACGAAAATGTTATATACGCATGTGCTGTTAGCTCTAGAGGCTTGAAGAGAGTTGAGCTGGTTTGACACAACTCTTTAACTGTCACTGACACAAGTCTTTTCTGCACTGAATATGTAAGTCCCAGGAGTCAGAACCTCACTGTAATAGATCATGGGCTCCTGCAACTTTGCTTTCAGTAACTGATTTATCTACTGATGAAGTGTTCTGCAAGTTTACATGGCTACATTAGAGAGCAGAACTCCATTTTCTCATGTCCTGGTGTTCGGAGGTAAGTGGCCCAAATGCCCTGTCAAGGAAGTAGGATGGTCTTTCACACACAAGGTACACATCAGTTTAGACCAGAGTCTTCTTGATCTTCATTTTCTTTTGCATCCTGCATCTTACACTTTCCTCGTGCTGCTAGGTTTGTTTTACTCTGCGATTGCCACTAAGCCAGCCCATAATAAATTGAAGGAAAAGGCTGATTCCAAGGAGACTTTTCCAAAAGAAATGAATCATTTATTGATTCCCCAAGTATAAGTATTACCACTGGAGAACTGATCAGCTGGAAGTAGCCTCTTGTCACAATGCTTGTGCTGTCTTCAGCCTGTACAGATGTGCTGCAGAAATAAGGCAAATCATATAGCAGCCTCCGTTCCCTCAGACACATGAAGGCCTTAATCAGTTAATTAATCAATTAACTTTTTAATCAAGACCTTAGCAAACAGATGATGATGATGTATGTTGAAGAGTGGACACTTTAATCAGAAGTAGTCCATACAAAGAACTGCCTGGTGCAAAGGAGGTAAATTTCTGGTTGCTGTGATAATCACCTCCCATGACTCACAGATGCACTTAAGAGTCCTAACTTCCTCCATTACCTCAGCTGTGAGAATGCAGATGCCACTTGAGTGGGAAAGAAAGCAGTTAAATATACAGCTGCAGCATGAAATAATTGCTTCTCCAGTTCTCTTCTCTATACTCCCAGAGGATATTCCAAGAAAGTAGACCAAACCCATTTTTAGCTCAGTCTTGAATTATTGAACATACTATGTACCAGGCTATTAACCAAGGGAAAAAGTGGTTAAGAAAAAGATTTGCATGTATAGAAGAACAGGATGTTTATTAGAAAAAAACAAAGCATTTTTGTCTTGTTGGGTTTTTTTGCTGTTGTTGGTTTTTTGTTGTTGTTTTGTTATGTTTTGTTGTTTTGTTTGTTTGGGGTTTTTGTTTGTGTATAAAGCAGGTAAATCATAATTTTAAAACTAAAAGCTCTTTTTCATCCTATGAGGATCCAGTTCTCATTATAGGTAGAATCATTATGGGGATGGCAAATGCTGTGAAAAAACAAATGCTGTGAGATAACTTTTTTTTTTTTGTAAAGGTCTCTTTATCCCAAGTGGATCTTCCAAAATGTAATGTTAATTCGTGCAGTGTATGGCACTTGCTAACAAGTCTAATACCTCTCCCAGTAGAGGTATGTCTGCAGTGCAAATCCAAGGCATGACTGCTGTTCATGGAAGTATCCATCTCACAGGTAAGGCAGTAAAGCTACCACAGAACAAGGTGAGATACATTCAGTGAGTACCCAGGAACTGAGATATGGGGTACCATAACTCTGCTGCTAGTCTGCAAAATATTCAGTAAATCTACATCTAGATAAACTGCAAAACCATCTCTGCATACACTATCACTAGTGGTGTTAGTGAGCTACTGATCTTAAATCATACTGGACCAAGAGAAGGGAAAACGGACTGAGATGTATGTCCATGAGTGTACTCCATGGCATAACTGGTACAGGTGTACCCACCATAAAGAGCCACACTTACAGTATGGCATCATCTGCTCTGCCCTTCCTGTTGCCTGCTCCACGATTCTTTTGGGAGCCCCAGGAGCAACTCCTCAAGGAGAATGGCAGGAAGTGGTGGAGCACTGAAAGAGAGAGGTACCTCCATGTGAAGGGAAAGACTGAAACATCACTTTAAAAGTGATTCAAACACTCACTGTGGACATCTTTCTAAATGGTTACCATTCAGCTAACAGTAGCAAGAAGAGCAATGAAGCAGCAAAGTAGGACCTTAAAAACCACAGCTATTTCCCACCACTGCTTGGTGTGCTGATTTGCAACCAGGTGAAGGTTGCTGGCAGCTCAAAATCCAGCCTGACCACCTGGACAATTAATTCATTGTAACTTCCACACCACTTGCAAAAAAGCCACATCATGTCATTGCTGTTGGAGCTATGCATAAGAGAGAATTAATAAATTATACAGCACTTTTTGAATGCATCTGTGCAATCAGTGAGGAGGAGTTACATAAGGCTCCTCTTCCTGGTGAAGGGGAAAGTGCCTTTCTTCAGCACAGTTCATCCAGGGACAGGTTCCGCATAGGAGAGTACTGACAAACTCGCAGACACAGAAAATAAGGTGACAGTTTTCTCTACAATTCTCAAAAATTTCTTAGAAGGGCCAAATCCTAGAGCCTATGGAAAGCTTGAGCAAAACAACTTTTAGGCCAAAGATCTCAACAGGCTCAGGTAAAACTTTGGAAGCATTGCAGCTGCAGGTCTCCTGCAGGTTGTGAAGTCCTAGACCATTTTGCAAAAAACAAAGCCTAAAAAATAGACATGTACACTTACAGAGCCTACATTCCATATTAACGTAATTTCCACTCTGGCAGACAATGTACCCTTTCTGGATAGAGCTTCCCACAGGACTTTCTGCATTCACAAACAAAGCAAAACTTGTCTGGTAGCTTGCAGACACAGGAGGGTAACCTTACAAGAGCACCTACAGTGCAAGGAGTGTTTCAGTGACTACTGCACAGTGCACAGTGTACAGAGCAGTTAGTGGTATCTCTTGGCTGGTAGCTGAGGCAGACTTCTTTCCCAATTACTTGAAGAAACCATCAACAGATGGACAGAGAAATGGGAGATGTCTCGAGACTTCTGCTTAGTGTTTGGAGAAGGAGGAGAAGACGCCTCTCTCTGAGATGCTAGTGGGAACAGTTTCATCTCCAAGTGAAGAAGAGTAGCTATGCACACACTGAACTGCAATAGCTACACGCTGTTTATTAGAAGAAAATGTGCTGCAAAGCATGCTAGCCCAGTGGAAGGCATTTTTCCCCTCACCTCTGCAGTGGTTATAAGTACCAACACAGACAATTACCATAACTCAGCTACTTTTGATGTCTTGATTTAGGAAATAACTTTGTGTTTCCCAAAGCTAATCTGCAGTTAAAAAGGAGTTTCTTCTTACGTGTGTGTGTGTATACTTATGCATTTTTTGTGACACCTGTGTGACAGAAGAAATCATGACCCCCAAGTGTTCTGGATACTAAGGAGAACTTTTCGACACAAAACCTCTGTGATTGCCACTGCTTTTGCCGATTTAGAACTTTTGTTCTGACCCTATTCTATAGCTGAATGCCTGGTTTAACCTGCTGTAACTCTTCTACTGTTTTCTGAATCAAGCTGACAAGAAACCAGATTTCAATGTTTATTTCCAGTGCTATTTAAAAATAAGAGATTCACTAGAGACATCTCTGCTGCCTGTGTCTTGCTGCAGACTCCAGCCACTGATCAGAAGCCAGTGGAGCTGTAGAAGTGGATTGTAAAGAAGTCTGTTCATATTTTATAACTGGGAGGATGCAGCTTTCTCCCTATGTGTTTGTAGCTTAGAAAGAAAGAGCCAACAACAGCAATAACAGTAATAAAAATAACCTAGTATGGACCAGAGGCCTATTAAAAAAAAAAAATTAAGTCATCTCTCACACTTCTCTTTTTTCCTTGGGTTTTTTTTTTAATATTTGTCTTACTAACTTTACAATCATTATCAAAATACAGTATCTGAATACAACAAGAACCTACCTTCACAGGGAGCAATAAGAATCCAGCCACTACTAGGCATTTTATTAATTGCTTTACATATTTCTAATTCTCTGGAGGGAAAAGAGAAACATTTCTGTGTTGCTCCTCTTCCTCCTCATTTTTGCTCCGCAATCACTGACGCAGGGGACTCTAACCTGCAGAGCTCTCTGCCCACTGCAGTGCTGACAGACTTGCAGTCAGCAGAGCACTCTCACCACAGCTGTTGCCTGCACAGCAGTGGGCTTCTGCTGCTCACCCTTGAAGAGGTGGCACCTCTCAGGGCAGGCACAAGACTGAGTATCCAAGGCACAGCTCAGTGTGAAAAAACACAGCTGTCAATGATGAAATACCATTCTGAAGAGGGTATCTGGAATAACAAGGAACTGTTATAAGCTCTAAGCTTCTGAAAGGTTCAGAGAAGAACTAGATCTTTGGATAGTAATTGTAAACTGTAGCTTACCCCACCACTCCAGAGCAGATAGGCTGAGGCTGGGACAGCTGCTAGCAGTTAAGCAGGAGCTCTCTGGCATAAAATTGAAAGGCAGTGTAGCTGCAGCTTGTTGAAAAAGAGATCAGACAAGCATATGAGCAGACAGATAGATGAAATGAAAAAATACTGTCTGGGGTCACTGTCTTCAGAGATAGGAGGCTAAGAAAATTCTTTTAATGTACTAGGTTGATGAGACAAATGGGAAACCATATTCTTGTTTACAGATATCAAAGCTATTTTATTTTTCCAGTCAATTTAGTAATACTATCTGTCTCTGTGTTGTTTTTTCAACAGTAATATGTTTCTCAAAACTGCTAATGCTGTAAACTGGCTAACAAATTTGCATGTGCCAAGACATCCTCATTAAGACAAGAGGAAGAGATTTGTTAGTCAAATTGGTAGCACTGAAGGACTTGAACACCTAGCAGGCCTGGCATTTTCTTATGCCTAATCTTCTAGGAAAGTAACAATCTCTTCCTTACTGAAGAGATAAATGTATGGAAAAATGTTTTAAGTGTAACAGAACATGCAAGGAAAGGAAAAACAAAAAGAAAAGCAAAGGTGGAGGGGAAAGGAAAGGGAAAGGAAAACAGGGAAAAGGAGAAAAAATAATTTGCCAAGCCCAGACTTATACCTGTGCAGTTCGTAATAAAATTAGTATTGCCAAAATTTGAAGTAAGTTTGAACTTTCAAAGGAAATTAAATTTTTTAGTCACCAGTGCTATATTTAGAACAAAAATAACAACAACAACAAAAGATGTGGTCTATCTCTCTGCAAGGCTGAATTGAAGATTAATGTGATTCTACCTATGTTCTAAAATAAAATTAATATTTTAAAAAAAGACAGTGATGGTGAACATGGAAACAGAGACTGCAAATAAAAATATGGAAAGGGAAACTATAGCCCAAGTACTAAGATTAGGCCAAATTACAGAGTATTTAATAAATATAATTTTGAAGGTATCTATTATTTATTTACAAAGCATGCTTTTTGCATGTTTTCTATGCAACTAGAAAATAGTATAAATAGTACCTCTACAGAAAAAAAAAAAAGGAAAATGCAGATCCAGTCACTAGGCTGAAGTTATATGATGCTTAAGGTCACATTTGCACAATAGCAGAACATCTGGCAGATGAAAGCTGAGCTGGACCAGAGAGAATGTATGATTCCTGTTTCTGTTGGATTAGCCAGCATATGTGACACTGTAGAAGACAACTGAAGACAGCTCAGGTGGAGAGACCAATTCAGTGCTTCGCTTTACATGGATAAGATTTTGGACTGGATTTACTGCAGCATGACCACTGCCTAAAAAACCCTTAATATCATAATTTTGAGCAAGAGAATAGTTAAAAACTTGATTGCAAATGGGACAAAACAGAGGCTAGTTGTACAATATACAGATTAAATGAAAACTTAGTATCTTTATTTAACAGTGTACCTGAATTTTCATGTTTCTCAGATGAGTAAAATCTCACAGAGCTCTTTGAGTGGACTTTTAACAAGCTTTTAATACACTGCCCTTATAATATACTGCCATATGCAAAATTAGGTGATATAGCAGGGTGTTGGACTGAAGATTATTCATAGTCACATGTAACAGGTTTTGCAGCAATAAAAATATAAATGATAATCTGATGATGATTGAGAGAATTTCTGCTGAAAATCATAGTGAGTCTACTAAGTTTTAAAAAAGTATCATCCCCTTATACAGTTTATGTCCTTTACTGATGGTGTTGTTAAGTTTTTACACACTCTAAACACTTAGTCCTTTGCAGCTCCCACCTGAGCTTTTTGTCCTTATTCTTTCTTCATACTCTAAACACTTAGTCGTTTGCAGCTCCCACCTGAGCTTTTTGTCCTTATTCTTTCTTCATACCCACAGGCAGTAAATTTTCATCCCTAAGGAGCAGTAAAATATTTGATAGGGATTTGATTACTGTGAACTGTATGACTTTCAGCACAGTTTCACAGTTCAGTGGTTGCTGGATTTCTCACTTGCTCTGCTGTACAAGGAAGTTTTACTTTGTTCCTCTATCACTACCCACAATGCATCATTAGAAGCCCTGGTTGATGGCAATTTATGTACACCTGATTCCTTATTAAGTCTGATCTCAGTGAGGTCAAGGCTAATCTGTTCTAACATCGAGACCTTCTGCTTTTGTTTAATATAGCTCACTGAGATTAAAATAGGATTAGAGCTCATCTGATCAGGAGAATAACCTCTGCAGATGAACTCTTCTACTGTTCTTTTGAAAAAGTCACAACAGTGTCTTGCAATGGCCATAGTTTCTATATATCAATAGACAGAAGACATGTGGGTGTTTTTTCATTTCTCCCTGTGATAGTTTTGAAACCAGACTTACTATTTCCCGGAGTCAGATCTAGTTGTTACTATGCACACAGAATTAATGATTATGGATTTAAGAATGGGTCATTTTCTTATTCATCTCAATGCCACTACAGCAGTAAAACTAAAACAAATTTAAATGAATTAATGGAAACTGTCAAGAGGTAGATTTAATAAAGTTTAAATTTTCACCTATTTTATCACCAAGTTTGCAGTTTACATGTTTTTTGTTCTTTAAACACATGCAAGTACTAACTGTGCAGAACTAAGATGTTTTCACTTCATCTTGGTTCAACATCTGCATTATACATAATCATGGAAAAAACCAGGTCTATGTTATCCAAAAGATATTATCCAAACTTCATGTGTGAAGAAGCCAAGCATAAGGATTGCCAAAAAATTTAAAATAATAATACTTTTCAGTGGGTTCCCACCTCCCCCCTGGTATGTTCAGTAAAGCCATTCTTCTGCAGTATTTTCAATCTTGACAGAGACAATTTTATATTAAAGAATAAGAATTTGATGTGAGCATAGAAGTAAAGTAAAAGTAAAAAGAGCAAAATTATTCGGTCAATGTGTTCTCATTATTCAGACTCTAAGAAATGCAAAAAAAAATGTGAATGATTAGGATTATATAAAATATCACAGGTAGCATGCAGTGAAAAGACCAGCAGGGAGAGAGTTCTGAAAATGTTATTTTTGCACAGACAGGTGCTTGGCTGCTGTCCTAGATTTCAGCCTGCTCTAGGTGGAGGTCATGCTGTGGCTAAAGTATTTAGCAAGGTCAATCTGACCAGCTCAGTATAAACCTGGAATAACTCTACTGAAGTGTAGAACAAGAACAACCAAGAAGAAAACATGGTATTTTTGTCCTGGTTGCAGTACTACTATCCATACTAGCAATGACACTAGTAGATTTCAGGTTTTTTTGTCTTTGGGATGATCCTTGGCCATTTTACTTCACTGGTGCAGAGTGTTATCTCTTGGGTGGTGTTATTTCTTAATAGCAGTCTGAGAATCATTCTGCCACCAAGGTTTGATCCCTACCTTCTCAAGCAGTTAAGTTTTTGTCCTGCTTGGGTAGCTGAGTGAAGGAAAACTCTCTTAAATGACAGAAGTGAATACTAAAGAGTTGTTTGAGTTCTTAAAAAATTCTTAGTGAGAGCAAGAGAAGATACCTTTAATGATCTGTATTAATTACATTTTCTTAACTGTATTGGATGAACTCACATATGCATTTTACTTCAAGAGACAGAGCAGCAATTGAAAGCATCACGTATCTCCCTAAAAAGAGAATGTATGATGATATCAGTACCATTCCATAAAGGTTCAGATTTTTAATCTAATCAGCAAACTCATAGTTTATAATGTAAGAGTATGCAACTATGTGAAAACATGAACATAAAAAAACCCCAGCATTATTGCATATCTGGAAAATAGAGCTTAGACTGCTACATGATTGTTTAACAAAGTCTTTCTTGCCAGATACTCTACAATGCATCTTACTGTTGTCTGTGTTTCTCATGCAGGCATAAGTTTGATTTCTCCATAATGAAGCTAGAAGAGCACATGAGCATTGAAGCTGCATGTGTGTGTAGGGGAAATAATATTTTTAAAGCTAAAGCAGTAATCACCTTTATAGTCAGGAGCTGAAAATGCATTCTGTGTTCTACATTGCCTCTGAAATTATTTCTTAAGCAACCTTTCTTGGTTGCTTCCTGTATGCTAGGAAAAGCAATGCAGTTTTGTTTGCTATGTTTAGAAAACATAATCATCCTGCTCTTCTAACTCAGTAAATATGGTCTTTTTTTTTTTCCATATGTACAGAAGGACAATTTTATTATGTAAAAGCAAGAATTGCTATGCTGATGGTGTTGCACAATTACAACTAAAGTGAAAGGTCTCATTCTTAACTCTGTTTTCAATAAAGTAAGCTCAAATTTTTCCTGTGCACCAGAGGTTCTGGCCATGCCATCACCAAAAATGCTTACATTGCATATGAGGAAAAATTTGGTCCCTTTAAAAAACTTTGGCATTGTTGACTGGGAATTGCATTAGTATTCTAACACCTCAGAAACACCTTTTGGGAAAATAGGTCATAGATCACTATGTGATTGTTTACCAAAGTTTTTCTTACCAGATACTATACAACTGATAATGTCTGACCATGGGATGTTGTATAATAGTCCTCAGTTTAAGTAATTGCTGGGACGGTAGATTTCATAATTAACAGACCCTGCCAAAACTGGTTCAAAAAAGTTGGTGGAAAGTCATATAGGAATAATAAATCAGCCAACTCAAATGACATTTGATGTCAGAGTGTGAAGGTAGTTAGTACTGTTAAATGGCAAGACAACACCATTAAATCACAGCTTGCCACTACAGTGGTTTTTGGTAACATCAATTTGAAAATGGGAATATGTTGTTAAACTAAGGTCTGGAACCTGACAATTAGAAGAATTATGATGAAATGAGCAAAGCTGTGCCCAAATAAAAACAAACTATTTGAAATTATGGAGCTGCCACATATTTATAAACCTATGATAGAAACTCATGATTGGAAATCATAGGAGTGTCATATAGACTTACTGAAAGAACAGCTGATACCATTTTTCTTCAGAAGAAAGGGGAAGAGACAAGCTATAGCACATGGGAGAGTCCAAACTTGGCAACACAGACATCAACATAACTCAGGATACCAACTGCTATAGGAAAAGACTAAATTACTACCTCCTGAAATTCCCAGCAACTAGATGAGATACTTAGAGACCAAATGTAAAGAGTTAGAAAGCCTAATTGTATTTGACAGTGCGTATCATAAAATGTTAAAGTAGTAATATGCTTTGGAAAAAAACAGGTATGCTATTGGAGCTGAAGCTTTAGGAAAATTTGGAAATCTCTTGGAGGTCTGCTGTGGTGGTTGAACTATTGTGAAGAAAAGCATGCATGCTTCCTGACCTTTGGGATCCGCAGCAGTCTGTGGTTGCTGGTGTTTGCAAAAGTGGAGCCCTCCTCCAGGAATTCACAGCAGCCCAATGAATGCCTAGAGCTGGTTCCCTCTGCCTGTGGTGGTCTCCAACATACTGAGCAGCATCCATGGGCCAGGAGACCTGTGAGGAGCAACAAGGAAGCAGGACTGGTCCCTACGTCATGGCTCCCCTCCTCAGGACCTGCGCCTGCAGGCAGCTCACCTGCCCACAGATCCTCAGGACTGCCCCAGAAGCAATGTCTGACAGGGCCATCCCAACACCAGCTGTGCAACACCACTTGGCAGCTCAGGCTAATTTTCTGTGGGACATTTCCTCCTTTTGTCTCCATTTCATTCTTCATACAGAGAAGAAAATATACATATGTATATACCTCTATAGAGCACGTGGTACTGCATGAAAGCAGAAGCACCCTAGTGATCACCTCTCTCCCTGCAGTCCCTTTCTCACATTTGTGTCTTTTACTCCCCTCTGAAACTCATGGCACATGTACTCTGCTTACTTGTGGGAAATCTAAGTTTGCTGAAGAGCAGATAGATACTGTTTGGCTCTCAAGTATGTTGATTTATTAAGAGAACACATTAATTTCTGTTCCAAGTAAAGTTTCAGCAAATCAACTCTACAGAATCTGAGTTTAGTATGCCTACATAAGAAGTTTAATTTTCGTTTTTTAAAATGAATTAATCACCTGTCCAACAAAATTACAGATAGAAGGTGACTGATGAGAAAACAAATCCAGTAAATAATTACACTTCCAGCTTCTGTTGCCAGCAAAATCCTCTGTTTCAAGGCAGCCAGATTTTTCCCTGTCAGTCCCCCAAAAATAAAACATCAAGCTGGGATAAAACTGAGTACCAACTAGATTGGCAGGAGTTAAGCACCACACAAACCCCTAGCAATTCAGGTAAATCCCACAACTGATTCATCTATTTTGAAATCTTGGACTAGCTAGGCCACAGATTAAATAAAACAAAACATAGTTCCTGGACCCTTTAGAAGTGACAGAAATTACTCACAGATGGAACAATTTTGCAGAAGTAGATTTGGCTCTTACAGTTTGCAGGCAAGATCACACAGGCCACAGAATGGAGCTAGTTCCATTCTAAAGGCACCTAAACCACAAATCCTTTATTTACTATGTTAACTCCTTCACTGACCCAAGTGACTTTCAAACCTGCATGTGTCTATTCCAAGCTTACTTCCCACACCTAGCATTCCTCCCCAAAATGTCCCTCCAGCAAGGTGCAGCCTCTGCCAGACGATGATTTTTGCCTGTCCCAAACCTTTTTTCATTGGTGCATCTGTACATTGATACAATAAAGCAAACAGCCTGCATGTACAGGATAAGATTTGAAAGAATAAATTTCCATGGAAACCATGAAGCATCAATGCTTATGCTAGCAAAGGCCACACAGATCTCTCATACACATGTAGGGCATCTATGAGTAATGAGACCCAGCCCTTTGTGCCTGAACACCACTGTGTTGCTTGACCCTACAAGTTCTTGCANATTTGGCCTTCTTTTTCTGGGAGGAATTTCTAGTCTTTTGCTTGAGCACACAAAATCTCAGCACACAGCCACTCTTTTCCCCAAATCATGCAAAATTGCCACTTAACATGATATGCTGTCCATTCACTGTTTTTCCAAGAAGGTCTGGCAATAAACTTACTGCTGGGAAAAAAAAATCATACTGTCATAGGCTGGCCTGCTGCATTCAGTAGATGCATGGAAATCAGCCACACTGTTCTGAAATAGTTGTGTATCACCATGTTCATTTCCAAGCCCGTTCTTCCTAAAGAAATGACAGAAGTGTGCATTACAAAAGGTGAGAAAACTTCAAGAAGGAGCTAAAGCTTTCATCTCAAGACATCCTGCAATAGATCTGAACATGTTCTTTCAGGTTTTAGGTTGTTCTTCTCTTGCTCCATGCCAGCAAGATGACTCAAAAAATCTTTAGTTCAGCAAGGGTTGTTTGATCATTTGCTCTACATGTTTAGAGAGAGAGGACAAGTTTAATGGACTTTCATTACCTGGGCTCTGCTGCAGCAGTTCCCAGGTGCATGGAGAGTACAAGGCACCGCTTTGCTTTCTTGCCTCCCTGTTGCCCTACAGGCACAGTATACAGAAGCAGACTTCTTTCTCCTTTTACAAGTGAAGAGAATGCCCTTAGCACTAAGCATTTGTGTGTCAAACTCTCAATATAGCCCATACTAAGAAAAGCTGCTGTTTCAAACCCTAAGACAGAGCCTGTGTACAAAATGTTGCCAGTTGGTTTTGTGAAGAGTATAATGTTTCTCATACTTCGTTGAAAAGCTTGCCCTTGTAGCATCAGCTGTAATATCATCACTGACAAAAAGTCTGTAAAGTCACTCTCCTTTTACCCACTCGGGAGTAGTCACCCTTGGTTCAGCAACAGCATTGATTAGAAGACCCATTTTCACTTCTCAGAACACTTAAAGTTTAGCTAAACTAATGGATCTAACATTGTTATTGTCAAATATCAAGTTTAAAACTGTTCACTTACCTGCCAAAACATTACATAGTCAATGGGCTACCTGTTTCTTACAAGTATGGACTTTCACCTGCAGAAATGATCATGGATGTGTGTGATAAAGACTTCATAAGAATATTTTTAGCTTACTTTCCCTAGCTAGTGCTAAGAAATACAAATCTGGGGTACCAAGATTATAAGGGAATCAACGTGCATTTTATACTACACTTATAATGCTCAGCTTAATTTTAACTGTGTGTGTAAATGTTAAGTCTCCTTTGACCTGGGGCATGGTGCATACCATTTACTATTAAATGACAAGACATCATTAAAAGGCTACTCTTTCCCAATGATTACAGAAATCAGTGAAGATGTTTACTCATTCATGGCATTAAAATGGAGCTTAATTGAATACATTTTCTACTTATGTGTAAATTTCATGTCTTTTAAGCACAGCTAAGGAAATTAACCAAGATGCCTCAAGCTAGTGAATGTCAATGAGACAGTCCAAAACTGCCTGAAAGCAGTAGTAAAACAAGTTTGGAGCAGCACGTTCTCAGATCTTTTGGCAAAAAATACTTATCACTGGACACTGCATTCAAGGTAGCACTGGCTATTTGGTATTTGGAGGGAGACTTTTAGGTTCTGCAGGAACTGATGCTGGTGGTCCAGCTGCAGAGAGTTGCAAAAGTCAACATCTCTTAGATGTGACATAGAGCAGAGGTTCTTAGCACTAAAGATCACATATCTGGGAGGAAAAAAAACCCCAACAAACCCAGATTAAGTAATTGCATCTGTCTTCTTAAATTGTTCTTAATGTAATGAACATATTACAGTGACCTTTAGAATGTCTAATGGGTGATGCATTTAAGCTTTTTGAATATTTAAGCCACCTTCAAATTATGTTTCACTTGTTTATTTCTACCTTAGTCTGTGCACTAGACTGCACCATAACCAAGATGGATTAAAAAACAACCCAACCATTACATACAGATAGTTTCAGATCTCATTTTTGTATTTTGTCTTAAATCTCAACTATAGAAACAGTTCTCTGCAGTTTCTCTTGGACTACTGTGTTGGTTTAGTTTGTTTTTCTAATTCTTAAAAAAGCTACTACAGTACATAAAAAAGATGACTGCTCTTCATTTGTGATCAGAATCGTTCAACACAATACAGGTTTGTAAGCTTCAGAAATTTAAATAGATTTTGGGATGTATTTCTCTAAAAAGCTCTTAATGAATGAAGGAAGATTACACACACTTGAATTATTAAAGTCATGACAGAGAGTCTTCCATTTAAAAAAAAATGTGTGTCTTCTGAAAATTTCTCAAATCGTCCAGTTATTTTGGTTCCAACTTCTATTTTATAGTCTGGTTCCAGATCCCATTGTTAGTTTGACTGATCTGCTTTTTTTCTTTTCATGACACTAATTCCTTCACGCTGCTTTAAATCATTCTTCCACCTTACTCTAAAATTCAATATAGCGCAACTCAGTGCTTTGACCACTACCAAATACAAGCCCTGCTATGTCAGCTGTTCTTTGAAAGATTTTTGTTCCTTTTGCAACCACTGCGAATTTTGAAATTCTGTCGATAGATGAGGTCTCTTGTCTACTGACCTGGGCATGTGTTAGTCCATGATATAAGCACTTTCACTGCACGTGAAAAGTGCAGGACTCTTTAACTGAGCAATACTAATCGGTACTATGCACACAAGGACCTAGCAATGTAAGAGGGAAATGACTCATGAATTTCTTTTCTTTTCATTGGCAATGTTGAGGGGTTAGCATTGACTTCAGTCATAAAAAGATTTTCTAATCGCTTTCATTTTGCTTCCTCTGTACTCCAACTCTGTGCATAGTTAAGCATAGTTAATAAATTCTCACCGTTTCAAACCTTACTATTTGAAGACAATTTTTACTTCATTACTTCCCTGAAATAAATCCAAAAGAGTGTAAGAATTTACCTGAAAACTAGATTACTGCAGAGATGAAGACAAATAACTTGTAATTCACTGAGTGCAAGGATTATGAGAAAATAAGTATAGAGAAATGGTAGAAAAAGGGAATTTCTGTGTGATGATATAGCAACAAAGAAAATTTAGTTTGTGAGAGGAGTATGGTCAGTGGGAGACCTTTCCTTCCAGCTCTTTCTGGCCAATGGCCTAGTCATAAATTAATTGGGTGAGAAACCAAGAATTGTAGTTAGTATCAAGTTTGACCTCTGCTCCTGAGGCACTCCTCAGTATTAGAAGTCACTGGGAGCTGAGGCTTTAAGCAGTGTGACATGTGGAACTGCTGGGCAATTGGCAAGGATGCTGGAGTTCGTCCACCAAACCAACAACTGTTCCTAACTCTGCTGACTTGCCACCTTGCAGGTGTTCTTATAAATGGGGCTGGTAGACCACAGATTATAGTGAAATAAACATTCTTGTTGATTTCAGGGCAGCTCACTGGGGTTAGATTAGATACAAGGCACTTCAGAGGAGCAACTTATCCCATCTGAAAGAGAATGTAATGTGAAAGCTAAAGACATGTAAAATAATCATCTGTGTATAATATACCCAGATTTTTTTAGTGGAATTCAATAATGTTATCCCACAGAATATTTTCTTATCCCACAGCACTAAATATTAGGCTGTTGTATCTCTGCTCTGAGATGGTCCTCTCAAGCCTAGATAAAGAGAAGGAAGTTTTATACTTTCATTGAATTAGACTGCCCTTTAAGGAGACTGGCATCTTATAATGACAGCATTTACAATTGCCCTATGTCTAAGAAGTATTTAAAATATTATATTAAAAGCCCCATGTTATTCAGTGTTCTGTAAACATGGCCAAAAATCTTTTGTGTTTAAAGTTATACTCAGTTTATATATTCTTATCACTTTATTCACTAGCAGAAACTGGAATTTAAAAAAAAAGCAGTTAGTTTTAGCCTCCTTAATAAAGTTGTTCATGGTGCTCATTGAAACTATGGAGTGCACAGGTACAGTCCGCAGATTTCTCATCTTATTTATTTCTAAAAATAAACAAATAAAATAGACTTAAAAAAACCCAACAAAAACCCCAAACCAACCGACCAACCAACCAACCAACAAAACAAACAAAAAAACCCCCCAAAAACCCAGCCAAAAACAAAAAAAAAAACAACTCCTCAAAAACTCTCAAAGCCTTTTAAATTAATTAGTTATTATTAAATGTAAGTTTTCATTGCAACTGATCATGATATATAATAATAGTACCAAGGCTATTTCAAAATGCATGTGGTAGGAAGTAATGTTTAACCCATTGCAAGATAAACAGAAATCTCATATGATCTTTGAGGCTTAATAGAAAGCAAATACTAACAGTTGAAGGTAAACCACATATTTTACATCTTTTACAGCTAAATCCCAAAGTCAGGCTAGTTGATGGTATGACAGCAAACTACAATAATTACAGAGTGATACCAGTCTACATGCCATTTTAGCTTGTGGTTTTGACTCTAGTGAAGAGTGTGCACCATTGTGTATATACTCATATTTTGTTCCTCAATATACTGAGTGCCAATAAGTAACACTCCTAATGTAAGGCACTTGTAGCTTTTACTCATTGCTAAGAATTTTACTTTCTGAATATTAACTTTAGCTGTCCTCTTTAATATTGGCTACTGGAAACTTGTTACTGTAGTTAATTTAAAGAAGTTTGATTAATTTTGCTCAATATATTCCTCAAGAATATATTACTCAGGTAATATAAACAGTTTCTGCTCCTTAAACACTATGGTTTATATGCAGGGTGTTTGCTTATTATCACTAACAAATTATTCAACATACTAATAATGCAGACCATATCCATGCTGTTCCAGTTTTTGTCTGGGATAGAGTTATCTATAAGGGCTATCTTTCTAATTTGTGCTGGAAACAGTGTTGATGACACAGGGATGCTTTCATTACTGCTGAGCAGGGCTTAAGCAGTGTCAGGCCTTTTCTGCTCCTCACAGCACCCTACCAGTGAGTGGGCTGGGGATGCACAAGGAGCTGGGAGAGGAGACAGCTGGGACAGCTGGCCCCAAATGACCAAAGGGATATTCCATATAGCATCATGCTCAGCATACAGAGATGGGGTAAGGAGAAGGAAGGGTTCCTCACCCACAGCTACCCTCCTTTCAGGAGCAAACCTGCTCCAACACAGCCTTACCCATGGCTGCATACTCCCTCATGGGGCATACCTATTCTCCCTGGCTACACACGTGGAGGCACTCCAACATGACCTCATGCACACTTCAAGGTGTTCTTGCTGCAGCATGGATCAATCCCTGGGCCACAGTCCTCTCAGAGATGTACCTGCAGTGGTACACACATAACCATGGCCACAGATCTTTTGAGATGTACACACTGTGGCACAGGCATATCCATGGCCACAGACACTTTGGGGTGCCCTGCTCCCTCCTGTGTCAGGCCTCTCAGGTCACAGTGCCTCGGCTGATTTCGCAGTGGAGTTCCAGCCCGCCCAGTACAGTAGCACAGAATGAGCAGCGATGCCCTGGCCTTCTGCCAGCCCACGCACATCACCACGGCTGTTATCAGAATCCCCAGCCCAGCAGAATAACACGATCAGCAGCACAGCCCTATGGCAAGCAGTGAAAGCAAAAAGCTGTCACTAACAAGCACTAGACTCTAATATACAGCCAGGCAAGTAAGCCCCATGGCAAGCACAGGAGCCTGTTGATTAATAGCTAAGCAGCATAACTGCTATAAATTCAATCTAGCATTTTTCAATCAAACATTATCTTGCACCTTTTAATACTCATGCTGGGTGAGAAAAGGACTGTTGTGGTTTAACCCCAGCCACCAACTAGGCCCCACACAGCTACTGGCTTACTACCCTACATCAGGATAGGGGGCAGAATCAGAATGATAAAAGTGAGAAAACTCATGGGTTTGCAATAACAATGATTTAAACAATCAAGCAGAAGCTGCACATGCAAGCAAAGCAAAACAAGGAATTCAATTGTCACCTCCCATGGGTAGGAAAGAGCTCATCCATCCTCAAGAAAGCAGGCCTCCATCATATGTGATGGTGACTGGGGAAAACAAAGACTATCACTAAGAACACTTCTTGTTTGTTCATCCCCTCAGCTCTATATGCTAAGCGTGACACCATATGATCTGGGATATCTTTTGGGTTAATGGGATTCAGCTGTCTGGATGTTTTCCGTT
>VXBC01012662.1:0-18480 GCA_013399945.1 Ploceus nigricollis | reverse complement strand
GTATTAAAAAGTGTATGTTCAGCATAGATATAAATATAAATAAATATAAATAAAAATTAAAACCTAGTCATACTTACAAATGTGTAAGAGTAGAATCCAAATACTTAGCAGAGATGCCTTCTCTCCTCTCTTTAAAGAAGAAACATTGAACATCTGTGAGGCAAATATTGTTCCATTCAAATAATTTAGTTATTCTGTATTTAACCAGGATACACTCTGGTGCTTAANCAAAGCAAAACAAGGAATTCAATTGTCACCTCCCATGGGTAGGAAAGAGCTCATCCATCCTCAAGAAAGCAGGCCTCCATCATATGTGATGGTGACTGGGGAAAACAAAGACTATCACTAAGAACACTTCTTGTTTGTTCATCCCCTCAGCTCTATATGCTAAGCGTGACACCATATGATCTGGGATATCTTTTGGGTTAATGGGATTCAGCTGTCTGGATGTTTTCCGTTCCAGCTCCTTGTGCACCCTCAGCCTTCTTGCTGGTGGGGTGGGGTGAGGAACAGTAAAGGCCTTGACGCTGTGTAATAAAACCAGTAATAAAGCATCCTTGACTAATCAACACTGTTTCCACCACAAATCCAAAATATAACCCCATAGTGGCTGTTACAAAGAAAATTAACTCCATCTCAGTTTAAACCAGAACCAGTGTTTTAATTTAACTCTATGTTGTCATCTTTTCTATCCTGTCTTACTTGTTAAAAATGGCAAAGTGTGAAATAATTTTGATATTTCAAATGTCACCTGTTCCCAACTGCAATTAGCATTTAAAAGCTTAACATCCATTTTCATTCAAATATGCCGCCTCTGTAGTCATGGTAACCTCCATGTACTTAGAGATGTTGTTATTTAGGATTTTTCATTTGACTCCCTCCTCCTTCACTCTCCAGCATAAAAAACACTTCTNAAAAAAAAAAAAGGGATTTATTTTATTGTTATTATCCTTCTTATACTAATGTAACTGTGCTTGTTTAATTCTCTCCTGATTAGTAGGCAGCATTTATATGAGGATGGGTCAGCTGATTCAAAATGCTTAAGTCATTGGTAGAGATACCCATCTGTGAGCCACATAATTTCTGTTACAGATATTATTGTCCCTGGCTTGCAACACGTTTTTATTGTTGGGAGAAAAATCTTTGCAACTACAGAGAAACAGATGGATATTAGAATTCAGATACATGGACTTTCAGATAGTAGATAATATCATTACAGGGAATATAATAGCATAATTATAGGGGATTTTCTACATATTCTCCCTGTGGTCATTTTTAAAAGTCACCTACTTCCAATTTTTAATTCATAAATTGATAAAATTGGGATACTACGCACATATCTCAGCCTGCCTCTGGGCCATCTGTGAAGCGGCAAAACCATTTTTGATATTTTTTCAAGTGGCAAATTCTCATCGACTGCAAGCCAACAATTCAGCAGTCACAAGATATTTTATAAGCATAACTACCCTTAATCCCTGTTGCACTGTATAGCAGGCACAGGTTGAATGTTTGAGATGTAGCTACTTCATTTAGGTCTTGCATATGTGGATACAGAAGTAAATCTGCATTTCAACTAATTCTTATCTATGTGGGGTCTCTAGAAGCATGGTTAAAAGCAATCTCCATGTGTCCTTGCATCATCCTGAGACTGAACAAAAGCAAATTGTGACAATAAACAGGCCCCCTCCATCAACTGTCAGCCACTAATGACCACCTCCCAAAATGAAACATGAAATAAATGTACACTGCACGAGCAGACTCTGGCCTTAAAGCGCACTTTGTGTATGTGAGACTCAGCTGTGGTTCTCACTGGAAACCACTGAAATTTTGGAAATATCTTTGTAACCTTTCACATCTCTTTTGTGGCCACACGGTTTCTAAGATGCCTGCTGTACACTTTGGTGTATCTCATTTTGCCATCTCCTTAGTCTTTAGAACTTATGAGTTTCCCGTTAATGCCAAGGGCAAACCAAACAGCCCAGGTCCTACAAAATGCCAATGTGGAAATATAAATAGACTATGCATGCCAGGCTTACCCTAACAGTCCTTATTTTTCATGTGATGTCCTAATAGTACTTATAATATGCATGTATTATCACTGAATATAAACGCATACATTTTTGTATTCTTTGTGAAGCACCAATTAAGAGTTATTTTCTGTTTGCCAAAGGAAGAAATCAGAGTTCAAAATGGAAAGTAGAAACTGTAAGAGGTTATTATTTACCCCAAAGAGACTGAGAGTTCATCTCTTACAGTAGGGCTTTTCAGAATGTGCAAAGTATGTCACTGAAAGCAGAGAAGTGTTAGTGAGCTGTTTACCAAACTTTTCCCAGATCTCAACGGCTGTTCTTACCCAACCGACTCGAATATCCTGGGCGCTGCATTTTTCAAGGACTTCCACATGAAGTTCTTAAAACTGTCCTGAACCAATCAGGGTCTTGTTGGCCTGCCTACACTGGATTACTTTGGTTTATCCATAGATTACCAAGTAGGTTCTTTTAACAATGGCATAGAGGAAGAGTGTAACTGGTATTTCAAAAGAGCGTCACCTGGGTATTCTAATAGATCTCCAGCATACGTCACAGGAAATTAGCTATGGCAGAGCTGCATTTTAAGTGTTTCATTGTTTGTGAATTTTGAAGCATTTACTTAATGAAGCACAGCTTATTGGAGAAATACTGATGTTGAAAACAGAAGATCAAAATAGAAGGGGACAGCTCTGGCTAAGGAATTCTCCTGTTTTCTCGTGTGTTCAGTGCATCTTTATTGTTCTTTTTGGCAACTTTGATAAGCAGTTTGAAGAAATTTCTGTTCAGCAGTAAATTAATCATGACAAATAACTTAATCATGGATATGTCGTCTTCCTTAAATCAAAACCAAAATGAAACGTCCTTATCTTTAATTTCCTGATTTCCCTTCACTTGGCATAAAGGATATTTTGATCAGAAGGCCTTTTTAAAATAACCCCGGTCTTCGAGGCTTATTACCTTTGCTAGAAGCGCTGAATTTTACCTCGCTTAAAACCGCNGGAGCGGTGCGAACTTGGGCTGAGTTAGGCGAGGCTCTGCGGCATCTCCATCGGGGCACGGGGGAGAAGGCGGGGCGGCGGGGGGCTGCGCTGCGCTCCGTCGGGGTCTGCGGTCCGCCGTGCCGGGGCGGTCTGGCTGAGCTCTGCCGTGCGAGTGCCTGGGCAGGGGGACAGCACGAGCGCTTCTCCTGTATCCCGTTCGCGTAATGGTCAAGGGAGCGCGGACACCGGCCCGCCGCCGCCGGCTGTGCACGGCAGAGATGGTGGTGCCGTTCCGGTGTCTTTCCTGCTAAGTGTTTTTGTGGCAGTCCGTCGAGTGTTAACTCTGGGGTGGAAAATTAATATCTCTGCTGTGCTACTGCATCTTGCGGATGAAGTATGTCTCTATGACATCTTAGTGTGGAAACTGTTAGAAAAAATCAAGAGAAACTGAGAATGACTTAATAACTTCTAGGGAGACAACTGCACGTAATAGCTGTAATCCTGTATTTGAGAATACAAAGTCAGTTATTCTCCTGATTGATAGAGTGTTCAGAATTCAGCTACTGCTACAAATGACTTGAGTAAGAGATGTGACAAAGTGTTTTTGGGCAGTAATTGTAAAGGCTAACATTCAATTTTATTGAGAAAGTATCTTATATTTTGTTTCATATAAAATACAACTAACTGTGAAGGACAGATATGTAACTAACTTCTACATTACAAATGTTCTTCAAATTCCTTAACCAAAACACCTGTTATTAAATAGAGATTTTTTTTTCTGTGTTAGAAGTGCTGTTAGTCAAGAGCGCTCATCTCTGGCATGCATGAATAATCATTCTTGCATAATTCCTTACCATTTTATTTGTTTCAACTCTTGTGTAAATTTAAATAATTTTCTTAAGTATTAGTAAGAGGAGCACTTTTAATAGGTATTCTTAGTAACATCCTACATTTATTTATGAATGTGTGACATAAATCAAAAGAAAATGAGGGGAGACTGGAAATTTTGTCTTGACTCATCCAAGACACTGTCCTAGCTCTGATCAGAAGGAAACCAAGTTCTCTCTGTAAACCTGAGTCGATTTTACAGAGGAGCTAAAGAAACTCCCATTTCAATTCTGTTCCAGCATCAGAGCATTCTACTTACACATCAATGATTGTTGCTCTGTGCACATGTAACATTTCAATTAATGCTGCCTCAGCTGTCTAAAGGTCTGATGAGATGCTTGTTAGCACTTTGATTGCTTTTCCTGGCACTGTTGTCCCTGCATTTGGGATTTGGACGTTACATGTTCATAGTGGAAAGTCATTACAGCAGGTAATAATCTTTGCTGCATCCATTAAAATAATAGTTTCTTCATTTTTGTACAACATCTGGGGACAGTTTTTACCTTCCACTAGGATTTTTTTTTTGTCAGCAACTGAGGAGAGCAGTGGCTCAGAGGCGTATGAGAGGCATCAAATGAGTATTGGTAAATTGTTATCCACAGGGTTACTGCTTAAACAAACATATAATTGCTGTGTCTGGTGGGATGTGACAGAGGTTTACGTTACATATTCTGCTTCAAATTTTAAATGTAACCCAGTCTGCAAAATGCTTTCATAAGTTTCTAATCACTTCCTGTTTCACTAATATCAATGTTTGTCCTTTTAAGACGAATGAAGAAAATATGTCCTGTGAAGAGTAAAAGTACTTGATTCTGGGAAGACTCTTACAGCACTTCTAACTTCAGAGCTGGAGAAAAGTATGAAGGAACAGTCCATCTGACTCCCTCAGCATCTCGCACAGAACACAGAATGGCTCTTCAGAAAAAAACTGTTGTTGGTGTCTTGGAGGAGTGGTGTTTGGCAGAACCTCTGTTCGGTTGCAGGTGGCACCAGAATGTCAGGAAAAAACTGAGACTGATACGAATTGTAGGGCTCCTTGTCAGTGTAGTGGCCATTAGTATTTTCTCACTTTCAATGAGTGCCTTTTTCAAGATGGAACCACATAGCATGGCGCTGGTCAGCAGCCTAGATAGCCAAAAGCTGGTGCATGGCCACCAAAGAACTCTCTTGGATTTCACAGAACAGAATGAAAACGGCACTCCAGATCCACATGCTTCTATGAAATATGGAGCTGGACATGACAATGAAACAGATGATCATGCAAAGGGAGAGTACCCTGAGGACCTTTTCTCTCTTGAGGAGAGAAGACAGGGAGCAGTGATCCTCCATATAATTGGAATGATTTACATGTTTATAGCCTTAGCCATAGTCTGTGATGAGTTCTTTGTTCCTTCCTTGACTGTCATCACTGAAAAACTGGCCATTTCTGATGATGTGGCAGGGGCAACCTTCATGGCTGCTGGTGGGTCAGCCCCAGAACTCTTCACTTCTTTGATAGGAGTGTTTATATCCCACAGCAACGTTGGCATTGGTACAATAGTGGGATCTGCCGTGTTCAATATCCTATTTGTTATTGGAATGTGTGCTTTATTTTCTAAAGAGATCTTGAACCTTACTTGGTGGCCACTCTTCCGAGATATGTCCTTTTACATCATTGACTTGATCTTGCTAATCATCTTTTTTCTGGATAATTTCATAATGTGGTGGGAAAGCATAACACTCCTGACAGCATATTTTTTCTACGTGACATTTATGAAGTTCAATGTCCAAGTAGAAGAATTGGTGAAGAAATTTTTAAACAGGAACAAGGTTGAGAAGGTAACAACGGATGCTGAAGGAAAGGTTGGTCAATTTTTAGTTGAATTATATGTACTAATGTCCTTGTAAGTGCTAAGTCCTTCTATAGCATAAGGGTTCTAATACAGTACAGTAGTCAATATAGAAAAGTTCCATGTTTTGCACAAATGTCTTTTTGTTTAATCAAACCGATATTATTGAAAATAAAAAAACAAGTAGCCTTCTAGTAAATCAATAGCTTTTAACTCCAGAATTATCCTGATCACATAGAAAGCAATAAATAAAATGCCAGCAAAAAGACATAAACCTTTACTCAGCATTTTGGCACATTAATGAGGTCTGAGCTATTTTTTCCCTAAGCTTTTGGATTAAGCAGTGACAATATCTGGGGAGGATCTTGTGACAAAATTTGGCTTTCTAAAGACTTTAAAAGCACTTTATTCCTCAGAGAAGGCGCAAATAATTCAGAACAGTATACAAAGGTATTTTTATATGTGTTTTTCATCTACTGATGCTGATAATACATTAGCTTCCTGTTGTAATTAGTGGCAATTACATGAAAAAAACTCATGAAAAGAGTGACCATAATGGCAAAAGTCATAGGTTCTCTGTTTAAGGAGGATGGTTTCCCATATGCTATTTGCAACTATGCAAACTAATTTTTGTCCACAAGTAGATAATGAAATTTGTGCACAGAGGGCTTGTTGCGTCTTCAGCAATTACAATAATCTTTTAAACAGCCTTCTTCTTAAAGCAAGCAATATTTAAGGGACCTATGAAGCTGAGCTGGTTAATACTTATGCATATAGCAATATGTTAGTTGGAATGTCTGTTTTTATATAACTTTGGGTATATTCATCGGATAAGGTTTTATTATGCAGTAATTATTCAAATTATCAGGGACCTAGCTGCTCACTGTTCTGTTTCTTTTGTTTAGCAGTCGTATATGAAGTGGTTCAGAAGAGGCACAATCCACCAATATAAGTGCACAGGCACATAAACAGGAGGACAGAGACATACCAGAGCTGGATATTTTAAAAGTTGTGACAGACACATTCAGTTTTAGGGCAAGCCACAAACCACCAAAATTAAAACCCAAAAAAGTCTCATTTTTTTCCTTGTATTCTCTAACCAGGTTTAACAGCTGTACACTTACTTGTAACTTTATCTTTTCCTTTTTGTTTTTTTCCCAAAATCAGCATGCTCATCTTCATCTTTCTCAAAATGCATTATTGGGATTTTATAAGTAAATGAAAAGAAGGGTCAACACCAGCAAAATACTTACTCTAATTAGCAAGGGGCTTCTTTAACTACATTAGTTGGTTTCTAAATAATCTCAAGAGTTCATAATGCACTTTAAGTCCTTTGACAGTTAGTGCTAAAAATATGTGATGATAGAAAGGCTATGATATACGAAGCAAACTTCATCTGTCCAAAACTGGACAGAAAATATAAATCTGTAATGGGTCTGAAGCAATTATCAATATGAAAAGCAACTGCCTTGTGTTGTCCAAGCTACAAGGAAGGGAGAGTAGCTGTATATCAAAGTGTTTAATTATTTTCGGCTGAACAGAAGAATAAATCATTTGTGAGCCATATTGAACATTATTTATATTTGAAGTACTCTAGATGGACTTGGTTTTAAAAGGATACCTTTAGAACCACTCCTTTATTGTTTAACATTTTAATTACTTAGAGTTTGTTTATAATACAGGTACACAGATTTCAGATGGGGTGAAAAAAATCAAAAATTGACTAGTTTTCCTAAAACCACAAGCTTTGCATGATATGTTTAATGAAAATATTTTTCCTGAATTAAATTTAATTAAAATGATAAAATAATGTATTCATAAATCATTGAGGGATAAAGAAAGATGAAAGATGTTCTGATTTTGTTGCAATTTAGCAAATACGTATTTTCTGCTTCCTGGGAAAAATAGCTTCTCAAGTGTCAGACCATGTTTTTACTCTGTGAGCCGTGCTGTAAAGACATATTTTTGAATATTCCACTTACACTTTGAAATGATAAGTCGTTATGAATTATTTTGTTCTTCAGTTGAACAGCATTAAGCAGGATGAATGAAATTATTTTCTTATAGCAAGGATGTCACAGATTATGTTTGTTGGATAAAAATCTCAGTGAAGTTCTCTCTTAATTTATTTGCTATTATTAGATTGCTTTTTAAATTAAAAAATAGCAAACCCTCCCCGCCCCCCCCAAACTATTACATGTAGTCCTAAGCCTGATAGAGATGCTTAGGACTTCCACCTTGAAGTTATTGTCTAAAGCAAAGAGTAAAGTGCTTTTATAGTCTGAGGTCTGGTGCCTCGTAGTGATTGCAATGCACATGGATGTTTATTTCCTAAACACTGAGATTTATAAATATCACAGAAGTGATGGTCTTGGCTTTTGGTGGCAAAAAATATTTCATTCCTACAGTATTAACTGTTAGCCTAGATTGCTTCCACTCATCAAGAGTGTATATATACAATTGTATGTATCTAATTAGTATACTGAACACAGAATTTGCAATCTCAGTTGTTTCTGATGGAAACTTTTTCACGCTCTTTTCCCCCATTGAGCCAGAGAATTGCTAAGCAGCTATCTGGAACTGGGTGTGTTAAAGTCACTTGAAATACTTTAATTTCAAGAGAGTATAGAAAAATTCTCTTTCCTCTAACCAAAACTCCCTCTGCCTATCTGTTGTTGATTCTGCTGCTGCCAAACTGGCAAGTATTCTGCTAAAAAAACGTGTGTGTCATTTTTACCTTTAAGGCTGTTGTAATCTGAAAGCAGCTCAACAAATTTGAGAAGTCTAAATAAGGCATCATAAAGCTGGATAGTGAAGGGTTAGGTGGCTTATTAGCAAAAAAGTACCAAAGAGTAAAAAACTGATCAGATGAGAAATATCTTGAGATACTAAAATGTGTTTTAATGTTGATTTCAGTGCTTTTATTCTCAGTTGTCTTGAGAGGTTGAAGAAAGTTTTACTTTTTTTTTTTTTGTCCTTTTGTCTCAAGGACAGTATTTCTCATGAGGAAAGGCTTTAGATATGAACTGATTTTTTTGTCTAGCTTTCATTTGCTCTAGGTGTATTCATCAGGTTGCTGGAATGCATGCCTATCTCTGTAGATGCCTTTTAGATTCCTATCCCCATTCTTAAAAATTAAAGCACATCTTTTTGTACTAGAAGACTGTGACTACTTGAACTTCTGATCTTTTTTCTTTAGTGTGTTGGTTGCTTGTACAAACGTAAATGCAGACAGAGCACTCTATGTGAATTTCAGTGTGCTCACTATTTTCCTTCATATGCTTTCAAACATATACAGTCTGGATTATTATAGTGTCAGGTTGAGAAAATCTGGTAGCTTTAATTTTCGGAACAATTCTGTGGCACTGGTGAGAACAGACTACAAATCTTTTTGCTTTTAGAGTTCATAGAGTTCATTGGCAAGGCTCTGTTTGAACTGTGGATAGTTCTGCGCCTCATGCCGCCCCCTAGGAGGCCTGATGGCAGTCTGATACTGATGAACTCCAGAGATCACTGTGAAAGGGATGAAAAAAGGGAGGATAGATGAAAAAGCAAGACAGCGTGAAAAGACAAGATAAAAACCAGATGGCTGAGTTCTACAGTGTGGGATGGCATATGGAATATGCAGATCAAGATTGGTCTCTAACAAGTCACACTGGATGGGCCCTACAGTAGTAAGTGCCATCCCACCTCTGGATATCCCCAGAAGTCCTTTCCAGCTTAACTTACTGTGTGGTATGATTTTTAGGTTTTACGTAGCTATCCTGCAAAGAACAGATAGGTAAGGACTGAGGTGGAGACTTTGGTATTAGTCTGGTATCTTCCTCAGCTGAACAAAGATATTTAAAAACATAAGCCTGAAATTGATTATAATAGACAGAAAGAGGAAAACAGAAGAAGCTGATGGACAAATGTCTTAAAAATAAGACTTTTTTAAACTTTCTGGTAAGATTTCAGTCTTTTCTTCATCATCTGTGTTGGTGAAGATATGTTGAATGTATTAAGTCACGTTAAAACATCATGTGGAACTACATTTCAGTTTTAAGTACTTTTTTTCATTGCAGAAATGCTTGAATCTGATTGTTCAGTAAATAATTCAAAACAGTTCTGTTTGGCAACTAGGAGAACAGAATGTGGGTGGTGCAGGGATATTGTGCAATGACATCTGTTTCACTAACAGTACCATTTTAGATAAATAGCTTATGGTATATACAAGACAGTTGCAGTTTTTCTACTTACAGAGAACTGCATTTGGAAAATGAGCTATTTTTACCAACACAGCATAACTATTATTTTATTGCCAATTTTGTGTCTTAAGAAACTTGAATAGCCTGTGTGTGATATTTTAAGATCCACATTGATCTCAAGTGTTGCCACGGTGTACTTAATGGCAGTATCTGCATCTAAAGGAAAGTAACGGTATTTTAGGTACTTCTTTGCTTGGTTGTATTAGCACTGCACATGCACATTCACTATTATAATGTCTGATCTAATATACGTTCAAGGTAAAACACAAATTACCTGTGTGCATACAAGAAAAACTGAAACTTCCTTTTTCAGGACTTCTTAATTTTGAATCCACAGACCCAGTAACTGTAACTCTATCCATAGAATAACCTTTCTTTTCTCACTACCAAGAAAAGATTTTTTTTCAAAGTTTTTCAAAGTTCATAGTGTTTCACTGTTCTTAGGAAGATTTGACTTTTATTCTAGAGACATTTCTCAGTTGGTCTACTTGTGCAAGCATGTGTGTGAATACAGAGCTGTGAGTATCTGGATCTTGCAAGATAGCTGCATTGTTTTCAGTACATGTTTGAAACATAAGCCTCAGCACTGACATTGAACCATCTCTTGTTTAGATAAATGTTTGGTTTTGTGTCATGTTTTATCTGCTTTTATTGTCTCAGAAAACTTTCAATCTACTTCTGTTTTAATTTAATGTTACTCCAGTAGCAGTAACTATGAGTTAATTTGCCTTGAGTTTTTGGCATTGTTGTTTCAATTTAGGACTATTAACTGACATAACCATAGGCTGATACTTTATATATGTAACCATTAGTACAGTGAAATGGATACTGTTCTCAGTTTATTTTAGCACTTCTCAGTAATTTATTGACCACAAAGTAATGATTATAGTTTTCACCACTGGAATCTCTTGGGTTTTTATGTATGTACTTTGGTAACGAGCAAAAAGTGACAGCATGCAAATGTAGTGTAGATTAAATGCTCTTAACACATGGCCATCCCCTAAGATGCCACCCTTGTTAAGTATGATGGGAAAAGGAAGTCTAGAACTGTGCCACCATTAATTAATAGCAAGGGGACAAAATATCCATCAATATATTTAAAAATAAAAAGCATATGCAATTAAAAAGAAGTCAAATGATACGTCTTAGGGGCTGTGCAAAACCAGCTGTGTTGTCAAATGTTCACCATGCTGTGAGAAGAACTCCAGATATGGTTAAATTTGTTGTACCAGGAGCTGTACAAAGAGAGGAAATCAAGGGACTTTATAAATATTTTTCCCTCCGTCATCTCAGTTTTGGATACTTTGTTCCAGATCCTTCACAGAATGTGAGAGCTATGGGAGACTGTAGGTGGAATTTCACCCCAAACTGGTATACCAGACCTCAAAATATCTGCCAGCTTTGGGGTACTTAATCTCTGGAGGAGCTTTACTTTAAAATCAAAAAGAGGTTCAGAAATCTGTTTTTTGCTTAGAGGCTTGTTCAGAAATGCCAGACACAGGTGCAGCAGTATGGTAATGCTTTTCCACCTGACCCATATTCCTCTTCTTTTTCCCCCAAGATAGTTCTCCAGATTTACCTCTCAGATAAATATTTAACAAAATCCAAAGGCTTTTACAAGGTCTTGAGATTCTGGGGATGAGAGTGCTCAACTTTTATGAAATTACATACACATCTCCCACATTCACTGCCCATTTTAAGTTGGTGCCACACTCATCATTTAGAATTTTTGAGAGGCAAGGCACAGATGACTCCTCTACTTTTCTGGTCTTGTTTTAAAAGGCAATAGTGACCACTCCACAATACATATTTTAGACTGTGGATGTGGGATGTGGGTAGTGGAAGCTGCCCTAGGGCAGTGCTTGTTGCAGTGTTGAGGGTGCCACATTTGGGGTGTGTGATGCTTTGAGCACTGCTGACTTCAGAGTGACCTTGGCCTTTCTGAGTGGTGATATTCCCCAGGCAGCCAGCACTACCCTGCCAGGACCACAGGCCAAAAAATTAGGTTTGATGAAGTGCTTCTTTCCTGCTAATGATCTGAGGTTTTGTTGGTTTTATTAGCAGGAGTCAGTTCTCCACTGCCAGCTGTAGAGGTGTGAAAAGAGGCTGTACTGTGTCCTTTCTCCTCTGATTTTTTTCCCAAGGATTCATGGATCTTGCTTTTGTAACTATGGAATAAGATTATAACCAATTTGAATTTTTTAGTGTGTAGTGGATAGTGTGTTCACAACAAAGAGAGCCCCGCAACAAAAGTGATAAAGAAGTGGAGATCAGGAAAGTTCTTAAAAATAAGGTATGTGCCCATGCTTCTCTTGAAAAGATCTATGTGGGATGAATGAGTATTAAAAGTGTTTTTTACATGGCATATACAACAGATGGGAAGATGTATTGGAGATGAGTGTAAATGAACAGCTGTAAAACCTGTAACTCTTAAGACATTCTATCTAGCAACCTCTTTTTTACTGTTTATAAAATAAACTTCAATATAACGAATAAGACTTCCTTATTTCTCCCCAGACACGTACCGAGTTTTGTCTAACCTGTGAACGGTGACTAGTGTGATGTTAATAGCTCTGTAGAATAAATGGTGTTTCCTTCACCTTAACCCAGATCAGCCATGTTCTGTTGTTTTTCAGCCAGCTTTTATTTAAACGTCACTTTTTATGATTTAACTTAAGAGCTGCTTCCATTAATCTTTGCAGCTGTACTTGTGCTATTGGCACAAGCCAGAGATTCAAATGCTTTCTTGGCACTGACAAGTTTTTTAGAACCTACAGTGACGAGATAGACCAAATACTGGGAGTAGTTATAATTAATTTATCACGCACAGATACGTATCATGAGAAATAGGTGACTTAGAAAAAGAAAGGTGGCTGTTTTTGTGGTTTTTTTTTTAAAATTCAAAACTGCTCATTAAGTACTCCTGAAAATCACTATCTTCCTTTATCAGTGGAAACCAAACACCTTAATAATACTTAGCTGTGCATTTCAAAATGCTGGAAATTTGGTCTCTCAAGTAGAGTGCCTTATAGACTGCTCCTGACACTTTATAGTTCTGAGACAGGCACATATTTTTTAACTATTTTAATTTTCCTACCAAAGTAATTAGATGATAACTTGGTCTCTCCTAGACTAGGTGCTTGGATAGCTGTATGAAATCACAGTTTCCTTCCTCAGTGGGAAGAAATTTGTCATGGGAAAAAGATAAATGCGATTCACAGTACCTGATAAGAAGAATATGATTTGTCATGTATACAACTTTATGTACAGTTAGCATACGATCAGTCTTTTCCTCCTCACCCAAGCTGTCATTGAGTTGCTGATTGTTTATTAAAGATAGATGTCCAAGAGGTGATTTAAAGAAGTAGCTTATTTCTCTATATGGTCTTGCAATAGATCTTCACAGGTGTCATCAATGAAATATCTGGTAGAAGGCAGCACCTTTTTGTGTTACAGGACCTAAGTCAAAACAGTACTGTTGATGCTCTATTTTGCTTTTGGGGAAAATAGATCAGATGGTTTGGATTAAGTTTGGTCTTGTTGTAAATTTGTGTATTTGAAAGTCTTGCAATTGTATTGTTAAGTGCAGTATCAGAGGCAAACTGAAAATCCTAAATTAGAGCAGCCTGAGGGCATGCTTTTGGCAAACAAATTGCATCTGACAGAATATATATTGTAGTGCATTACCACGTTTTGTTATTTTGCAGGCAATACCTGTATCTTTGAGTAAATTAGTTATTTGCTCTCATTGGTGGTTTGTTCATTTGCCTGTGTTCTGACCTGAAAAAAGGAAAGGAAAAAAAATGCTGTGTTGGAAAAGCAGCCACTGCCTTGCTGGTAACAGAAGCCGGCCTCAGAGCTGGCGAGAGCAATGAGAATTCAGTGTGTTGATCATGTATTTGTTTCTACAGCAGGCGGACGGTTCAGAGCTCACATTGCCTCTGAAGCAGCTTTATCTAGTGGTATAGCTACTGCCCTGCCCTAAACACTCACTCACTTTGGGTGATTCTACTGTCCCTGTCAGGTACAATTTCATAAGGGCAGCTCAAAGAACAATTACTGTGAAGTTACTGTGTTTTGCACTATTCCATAACCATTCCATTGTCATCCATACTGTGATTTACATGAACAGCCATAAATAGCTGTGATCTTGGATGACTTCCTTTAAGGTGAGTGTGTGAAAACAGGCTTAAAGGTGTGTCTGTGCAATGATATAAAAACTGCTAAGAAGTCCTACTCTTAAGAGAATAACAGATTGGTGCAAAATATTTTCCTGTATGAGGAAGAATAAAGGTAGCAGGGAATTTGTACTACAATCTATGCTGACAAATTAATAAAAAAATTTTCTCAGGAATTAATCCTGCTTTATCACCTCTTAACTGCTTAATGCTGCGAGTCTAGTCTGAAGTCAGCAGTAATACCAGTGACATTTATTGCATAACCAGTTAGTGTAAACTCTTCACCCTCTCACATTGCTGTAAAACAGCTCTAGCTGATATAGATCACTGAGGAGAAGGCACGTCTGCGGTCACAGCCTGTGTTTGGTGACCTTCAGAGCATCATTTGAACCCTGTCTAGTTATGTAGACTTTTGCCCAAGGGAGAAGGTTGAAGTTTGCAGGGTTTGTAACATTAGGGGATGAGCACCTCTTTTGGGATTAATCAGATGTTTATTTTGTTGTTTGGTTTTTTTTAATTTGTGCTGCAAGCTTTTATCAAATTACTGATTAAAGTCCTTCTATTGCTACCAGGCACAATCACAAAGTTATTATTTAATCAAATTTATGGCAATCAAATGTTGGAGTAGAAAACCCCCAGATTTTAGAACTCCAACAATTTCTTTGTCCAGGAGTTGTTTGAAATAATTACTATTATTAGTTACTTATGGATTTTTAAAGTCAACTGAAATAATTTGAAAGCATTATGCTGTCTTACAGCTAATTTTGTTTCCATATATTTTTATTTAAATATTCCTGGTTTTCTGCTTTATTCCTAGTATTAATTGTATTTATTTACTACAGTTTCTTTTCATTTAGAATGTTTCTGGGTAGAAGCATATTCTGTTTGAAGTCTTCATCTTGGCTGGATTTTTAAATGCTGCAGTGATATAAATATTATTAAATACTCTGCAAAGTCTGAGTTAAGAAGTGGTTAGTGTTTCCCCTTTATACTGGAAATCCTGGAAAGCTGTTCAGTTTTCCAGATCTGAATGAGTTTTTTGGAAGCAGATACAGCAATGCTAGTTTCTCTCCAGAAGTCACAGGCGGAATACCTGAGTCTCCTCTCAAACCCTTGGCAAAATTCCTTTGAAATTTAGTCAGAGAATGATCCTGGGATGACACTGAAGAGGAATATCACCGTTGTTTTTTGTGTTCCATTTCTGAAATAAAATCACTACTTGATGCCACTCCGAACCCTACTCTGGACATTATAATGAAGTAATTTTGTGCCTTTTGATTGTCTCATTGTCAGTGTGTACCGGAGCCGTTTCCTGTTTCTATGTGTGTGTGGGCATACCTGCATGTACATTTCCTGTTTGTATGTGCCTGTGTGCACACACTGTCAGTCTGAAAGGTGCCATGTGTGCCACACAGGAGGGAAATCAGAAATGGTGCAGTTCTCTAATTCGCATGCTTCCTACACCATTTCACCTGTCTTCTGCCTAGTAACCCTTTTCCATAAGACTCACTCAAATATTTAAATGTGCTGTGAGCAGCACATTCCTCATAGGATTTTTCTAGATTAGTTATTCAGAGAAAAATGTCTGTTTTCTTCTTAAACATGGACTCCTTCCAAGCAACAAACAGCAATCCTGCCTGAGGCTGAGGACACAATGTACTGAACTATGGACATATTTTACTGTACCTAATGTATCACATTAACGATTCTTTATCCTGTACCTCTACAGAGATAGAAACAGCAGGTCTACATCACTGTACTGGGATGATTTTTTGCTTTGCAGTGAGGTCATCATGATTTGATTCTATCATGGGAATGGCCTATGGTGCTATTCTTTGCTACATGACATTTCATGTGGAGAAAAGGCAATTCTTATTCAGGTGAAAGGCCAACAGCTGTAATTACAGCAACTAAAATTTGTTACATAAGTAAGAAACTGTGCAGAAAGTTGGGGTGAGAATTTATTACTTTCTTCATTTAAAGTTGCCTGTAAAATCTAAGTCCTTTTAAGCAAAGTAATAGAAATGTTTCTGCACCCATTCCTTAATTATCTCTTACAATGTATTTGCAAATATATTAGTAATTATTTACAAATATCAATCTTAAAAATCAGTATTTTCAAATAGATTAATATTGAAATTACTTACTGAATTATTTGGATAACTTCCTGTGTCCATTTTGTACTTGCAAGAAACACCATAAGTGTTTCCATAAAATATAGTGTTTATATATTTAGTGTATATATATATTTTATATTAAAAAAACGAACAAAAAACAAACCCAAAGCAAAACATGCAGCCTCTTCTTTTTAGGGCTGTAGGAAATAAATGTTGATTTATGATCTCATACGTAGACATGTGTGAAGAAATACAGACTCTCATCTTAAAATAACAGCAGTAGGCTTAGTAACAGGCTGGACCGAATTGCAAACTCATGCCTTAGCTTTGGGTTTAAGGGTCAAGATGTGGTTCTCTCATTTAATTGTCTTAGAAACCTGTGGTTTTCAAGCGTCATAGAAGATTGTACAGTGGGCTGTACAAAAGTTTTATTTCTGCGTGCGTGATTGGATTCCTGTATGCAAGAAAACAAAAAGGTCAGTGTATTGATGGCAAAATGGTCTTGAGGCAAAGCAAGAACATGGTGGCATCTGTGAAAAAGGTGGTCAGACTTGGTTGAAAGAAGCCAAATAGCATACATGAGGCTCTCATTTTGTGTCATGCTGGTTTTGAAGCATCTTGATAAGCATATTGTCTTTGCCAAAGCTTTAAATGTTAGTACATTTTCTGCTTAAGAATTCTTCCCATCATTAACATTATTGTCCTTCCTTAAAATGTTAGGAAGGATAGTAGGGAAAAAAGTTAAATGGAACTTGAATAAATCCTATATGTGCAGATTTTTATAATTTCAGTAATTATTTTGTTTTCTTCTTTTGTGAGGGAAAGGACTAAACTCAATGAAAGGTAGCTTTGAAGTTGATGACAAGTTTTCCTGTTGATTTTGATGACAGTGAAATTAAGCCCAAAAGTTAGGACATTGAGATTTATGATCTGGATGCTTCTCTGATCTCTGTGTGCCATATATGATTTCAAGCCTCTGAGCTGCTCTCCTTCCATATTAAATCACCCCTAGCAAACAAAGAAAGCAATTTCTTTTGCACTTGTAGCAAGAAAAACAGGATTTATCAGCTTTCTTTGCCCTAGGACTCAAACTGGAAAAGGGCACTCAGTATTTCACAGCATGATCTGTCCTGTCATGTGAACTATTGATAAATATCAAAGCATTTATTATGTGGTGGGGTCACAATTGTCTTTTCCCAGACCACTGCTAGAAACCACTGCTGGTTTTATCCTTTTTAAGGGGTCTGTCTCTTAAGGGGAAGAGTGGGCATGGGAAAAGTTCGTTAATTCCTTTCTGAAAGGTAGGAAAAGCTATTAGCTACTTTGTTAAATAGGTACACATACAGGCACATTTTTGTGAGTGATCAAGTGGAAGAAAACTTTTTTCTGTGAATTATGTGCTCTTCATATAGAAAACTACTCTGCAAAAATAACAAAGACTAATTTTCAGATTTAGTTGATCTACATTCAAAATTACCAATGAGAAGCTCAAGATGTAGACAATTGCAGAACCCAGCTCGTGGCTGCAGATTCACCTAGCTTAGCTGTGCTGCCTGACCTATGAACATAGTCTCCTCATGTTACTTATGTAATCACTACAGAGAAATGGACATTTTAATAGTGTCATAGATCCATTGAGGTTGGAAAAAGCACTTAAGATTACTGAGTCCAGCTGTTAACCTAACATTGTCAGCTCTACCACTAAACCATGTCCCTAAGCACCATATCTACACTGTTTTCAAATATCTCCAGGGATAATGGAGACTTTCCTGGGCATCCTGTTCCAATGTCTGACCACCCTTTGAGTGAATAAATTTTTCTTAGTACCCAGGTGCAACTTGAGGCCGTTTCCTATTGGCCTATCCATTGTTATTTGGGAGAATAAAATGGTCCCCACTTGGCTACACCCTCCTTTCAGGCTAGTAGTGCTAGCGTAGTGAGTGGTAAGGTCATCCCTGATCCTCCTTTTCTCCAGGCTGAACAACCCCAGCTGCCCCAGCCAGTCCTCACAGGACTTGTGCTCCAGACCCTTCTCCAGCTCTGTTGCCCTTCCGTGGACACCCTCCAGCACCTCAATGTCTGTCCTGCAGTGAGGGGCCCAGAACTGAGCACAGGGTTTGAGGTGTGGCCTCAGCAGTGCTGAGTACGGGGGGACAATCCCTGCCCTGGTCTTGCTTGCCACGTTATTGTTGGTACAGGCCAGAATGCCAG